>PVLD010002855.1:127129-155396 GCA_004027595.1 Dinomys branickii
AAAAAAAAAAAAAAAAAAAAAAAAAAGATGAAAAAAGCTGGGATATAGTTCAATGGCACAAGCACCTACCTGGCAAGCACACGGTCCTGAGTTTGATTCCCAGTACCAAAAAAATAAATAAATAACCTCCAAAATCTGAAACATTTCTGGTCCCAAGCATTTCTGGATAAAGGATCATCAATCTGTATTACTGAAAGATCATGAATATGGACTCCATTCAAACAATCAAGACAGAATCTGTTTAACTGGCCAGTGCTCTGGCCAATGGTGGATCCCCCTCTAGGCTAGGTCTTCCCCTCATCCAATTGGGTGTGAACATGGGGTCCTCAAAGTAGAACAAACCGAGCTACCCTGCCTTGCATACGGGACAGCAGTGAAGGAAGTCCCCTCAGGGCCAGACATGGCTGTGATGACATCTGCCACATACCTCTCATCAGCAACACACTCCCTGACCATTCCCACTTCTGCCTCAGCTTCACACGCTACTGTACCTGCTGGAAACACCATCCTTCCTGTACAAACCCCTCTCCATTCCACTTTACCCTCTGAGGCTTTTTTAGGAAAAGACCACAAGTACTTTAGTTAACTCAGATCTCTTTGTTCATGTAACTCCCATGGCTGTTAAATACTGGAAGGAAACTCATCATCCTCCAAAACAGTGCAAGCTGCACAGGATGCAAGCCAGAAGCCCAGCCAACAACTTCTACGTATGTGTACACTGGCTGAGATTCCAGTCACCCCATTCATTCCCAGAGCCATGGATGTGCAATAGTGCCAGTCTCACACCTACAAGATGGGACAGATAATCAGGCTGCAGCTTTCCTTAGGGAATCAGGAAGGAAGAGTGCAATATTGCAGAAACTGGGAACAGCTGTTCTGCAAGCCAGGATGGTTTGTAAAGCAAGAACTTCATTCATTCCAAGACTCTAGAAATGATGGCCATGTTTGTGTTTGTTACCCGATGCAGAATTCACAAACAAAAACAGTTTTGTCAAATTCTTCTGTTTGCAAACCAAATTTTTGCAAACAAAAGTGTTTGTGAACCAAGGTACTACTGTATTCTGCGTGCCATGTGGATGATACCTAGGTCTGCCACCAGCTCAAGCAACAGCCAGGGCCCCTTGAATCATGGTTGTAGAGGTCTCAGTGTACCAAATGATAAAACTCACAGAAACTCTTTTTACATGGCCCTGAATGAGCTGGGATTCCTGGAGCTCTTTTTTTTTTAAATGAAAGCTTTACTTCTATGAGCCTATGAAAGAAGGAGTCTTGCTGGCTCTTGTAATATGGGCAAGGCATCATTTGTTGTCCTGATGCAAAGTATTTGAATTCTTTGGGGGGGGGCAGGGGAGACAGGGCCTTGCTATGCAGTTCAAGGCATCCTTGAACTCACTGTGTAGCCCAGGATGGCCTCAAACTCATGCCAATCCTCCTCTTTCCTCCTCCTGGATTACAGGCATGTGCCACCACACCTGGCTGGATTCTTTCAATGTTAATCTTTTGAGCAACCAAGCCCCCCTTGGCCAAAACTTTACAGGGCCCAAGATCTGGTTTTTGGTGAAACTTAAAACATTTTAAATGGCATTTCTATTCTCATTTTTCAGCGTAAATCTTACTAAAAGCAGCAAGCAGTATTTATGCTACAGCCTAAATGCTGGGCTGTCTTGAAAATTCCTCCATGAGATTAATCAGTCTACTGCTGTCAATCTCAGTTTCTCAAGTCTGATTAAGCAATATGAAGTACCTAAGCAAATACATAAGCAATATGGAGATAAATTTTCTGCTAGAACATATATACATGGTATCTAGTTCAAAAGCCAATGGAGTATTTGTTCCCAACTAAACTTCCTGAGCACCTGGCCTTACTCCTTGCATTTCTATCAGCATTCTTGTCTTCTGAGCTTTGAGCAGTATCACCCATCAAGGGCTGGGGATATAGCTCAGTGGAATAAGCGCTTGCCTAGCAAGCGCAGGGTCCTGAGTTCGATCCCCAGTACCGCAAAAAAAAAAAAAAAGTATCACCCATCAAGCTCTGCTTAATGGATTCCAGGGCTTCCCTAGCCAGCACCTCCAAACTCTTCCAAATCCCTTCTGAAAACTAGTTCCAAAGATTTCTAAACCAAATAACCAGCTGGTCACAGTGACAACACCTCTCCTGGTACCCAAATCTTGTCTTAGCAGCTTTTTCTTTGCTGGGACACAATACCCAACACCTAAAAGTCAAACAGAAGGAAGCTTATTGTGGTTTACATTTCAGCAGCTCTAAAAGAGAAGAGGTTACTCTGGCTTATGGTCAGCAGCTTTAAAGAAGAAACAGCATGACAGGGAAAAGTGCTCATGTCATCGTGGTCAGGAAGCAGAGAGAGAAGGGAGAAGCAGGGGAGGGAGACGTACCCTTCCAGGTCACACCCACAGTGACCCAGCTCTAACTAGGCCCCACTCCCAATAGCCAATCATAACTTAACCACCTTTTAAAAGCCCCACCTCTGAGCACATGAGGCTCTTAGGGGACATTCTTGATGTAGACCATAACAAATTAAAATTAAATTCAGCTTCTCAGTCCCATCAGCCATAGTCCAGGTATTCAGGAGCCTCATGTGACCAGTAACTAAGTAGTATGAAGCATATGGAACGAATCCATCATCAAGGAAAATCTAGTCACACAAGGCTGACCTGAGGAGTGAGGAGAGGGGTCTATCTGTTCACCACATTTTCCCTGATAGCTTTGGTTTTCCAGCTTTTGGCTGGGCCCTCACTTGGATATAAAATCCATCCAGAGTAACAGTGAATCCCCAGACATGAGAGGTGGAGGTAGGAAATCTAGACATCCTGCAAGGTCTGCAAACTGGCCTGGCCACAGGTCCCAACACATGACCCCCTTCATGGCTGTGTGTTGGAAGTGGCTGAAGCTGGAAATCAATCACACATGAAAGGCTAAGACCAAGCTCTCCAGAGAACAGGGGGAGGGAGCTCCTCAAGCCATGAAAACAAGCTGGTTGCTAGGCAGAGAGGTTGAAATTGACATCAACCTCCCCTACAGTGACTGACTGACCAGTCCTCTTTTCCTATCCAGAGAGAGGCCTCCACTTGACCTTAGCTCTTGTCCCTTGTCTTTATTTTCTAAATACCCTGTTTCTCCTGGGGACCACTGAGAGCCCAACAAGTAATGAAAGTTGTCATCACTCAGGATTGCACATCCTGAGTTTCAAAGTCCGAAATCTAAGGTGTTCCAAAATCCAAAGCCTTTTGAGCATCCACATAACACCCAAGTGGAAAATTCCACACCTGACCTCTTGTGATGGGTCCCAATGAAACACAGGTGCACCAAAAATACCACAAGAGATTGTGTTCACACTGTGTGTGGAAGTCTATATGAAATGTAAATTAATTTGGATTTCAGACTTGGGTCCCAACCACATGACAGCACATTACATATGCGCAAATATGGTAAAGCCCATTCAATCTAAGCTCTGAAGCATTCTTGGTCCCAGGCCTTTCAGAGGAGACACACTCCACCTGTACCAGATCACTCTATGAGTACTTACAATTATAAAAAGGGATTACAAAAGCCTCATCCCAATTTAAATCACAAGGGGTGACTTTTCTAAAATGAAGGAAAAGAGAGAGGACGAAGTTAGTGAAGCTTAAGTACCTGAGGGAATGAAATAGATGTTTCTCACCTAAGACTGCAAAACAGACAAAAAAGAGCCAGCTGGAATACAGTAGTCTCTGAAAGCAGGAAGATACAAAGATGATGTTTTGTAAACTTCCATCCTGAAAAGGCTGCACTGTCTCACAGCAAACAGGAAGCTTGAGGAGCCTGAGGTCACCACTCAGCTTCCCCGGGTGGTAGCAGAGAGGCAGAGCCACTCCTGGCCTTCCAGGGCCCCGGTCTCCTGGGGATGGCTGTGCTCCCTGAGCCCGAGACCCCACACCTGCAACGCGAGGACCCTGAGCTTGTGAGCCTGTGGCAAAGGACGTGAGAGGCGACCCCAAGGCGGCTGAGAGAGCTGCTGCATGTGTGTGCTGCCCTCATGGCTGTGGTCACGCCCGGCCCCTCTCTCAGCCTGTGGCGCCGTCTGCACTAGGTTCTATCCTCTTAGATGGCCTCCTAATCCTTTTCTCCCTATTATTTTTGAATGTTTACTTTTTAAAATTTATATTAACTCTTTCATACATAAAATCATAAAAACTATACGGCTTGATGGGCACAGGATGTTCCAGCGCATAAGAGTGTATACTTTGTGGTATCTAAATCACATTAGATGTGTCTGCTGCCTTAGATTACCTGTTACTTCATTATGGTGTGAACAGTGGAAATGAAATGCTCTCAGCTCCCTGGAAAATTACCCACGTCCTCCTCCTGGGAGACAGCACACCAGAGCGACCTCCTGCTGTGGAGCCTGTCCCCATGGCCAGCTCCCCGTCCCACATTCCCCTCTCCTTTCAGTGCAATTTGGTTTCATGGTTTCAATGTAGGAAACAAAAAGAAGACACTGCTGGGCGTGGTGGTGCACACCTGTAGTACCAGCACTCAGGAGGCTGAGGCAGGACTGCCACAAGTTCGATGCCAGCCTGGACTATAGCGAGACCCTACCTCAGAAAAATGGCACCAGGTCTAAGTATTTATTTCTCCTGAGAGTTCAGATGTTGAAGCCTCTTACAGTTCGCACCTGTGCCCCAATAGGTCATGTGTGTTATAGACTAGGTCCCCAGCATGGCATTATCAGGAGGTGGTGGAACCCATATGGGGCTCCTCCTGAGCAGTCTTCAGGTCATCCCGTCCAAAGCAGCAGCCACACTTTCACATTGTACACAAAATATCTGGGCACTTGGACACACATGCCGGGAGCTCAAGGGTCCCAGAGCCTGGGATTTTACACACTTGTGAAACTGCAGAAGCACTTGACGAGCTGACACAACAACCAAACACCAAATAATGACAACCAGATACACACAGACATGCATTAGTATACGATTTCAAAAAGAAAAAACACTTAAAAATAAAACAGAGCCACACATGGTGGTGCAGGCCTGCAATACCCCCTCCTCCGGAGGCTGAGGCAGGAGATCAAAATTTTGAAGCCAGCCTGGGCAATTTAGTAAGACTGTCTCAAAATGAAAAGTAAAAAGCACTGGGATGTAGCTCTGTGGCAGACCACCTAGGCTCATTCCCAGGATCACGCAAAATGAAGCATCTGGTGGTCCTTGCTCTTGTGCATTTCTGCCACCCACCATCAGCACCAAGGTCTCTCAATGAGCTCGGCCAGAGACTGACGGGGACAAGGGGTGGGTGGAGAAGATAACCATGGCCGTGCCACACACACACAGTCATAAAAATCTACAGCCAGCATTCAACCAACTGAGCTCAGAGGAGACTCAGAGGAGACCCCGAGGGGCCACAGCGCCCACCTTCTCGTCCTGGTACAGCTTGTTGACACTCTCCAGTTGGAAGCTGTGGCTGGACTGGATCTTGTCCAGCTGCTCACGCTGCTTCTCCAGCTCTCCCTGGAACTCATTCTTCTTCAGCTCCACAGCACCTCTTTCAGCAGCCGCCCTGCGCACTCTGCCTTCCAGCTCCAGGATTCGTGTCTGCAAAGCGAACATAGTGAGGCTGAGTAAGTGTTACGGTTGATACTTTGTGTCAACTTGGGGAGTCTAGAGGTTTAGCTGAGTGACTCAGGAGGAAGCTAAGGTGCTTACTTTGTATACATCCTGAGCCTATGGAAGGGGAGGGCATGGAGACTGTGTGTGAGATACACGCCCCCTGGGTGGCGGTAGCCTGTTTGCAATGTAAGGGAAGAGAAGAGGCTGCTTGCAGCCATTCCTCTCTTTTGCTCATTGATTTTGCTGTGCTCTGCTGCCATGAACAGTTTGCCCTCTGCCATGTGCTACTCTGCCTCTGAACCAGCCAAGTATGTACTGAAACCTCCACAAACTGTAAGCTAAATAAACCTTTCCTTTCTTCATTTTGGGTGTTGGGTATTTTGTCTCAGCAATGAGAAAAAAGTAACCAAGACAGAATTTGGTACCTTTGGAGTGGGGTCATTGCTGTGACCATACCTGACGGTGTGGTTCAAGAGACTTTGGAAATGGCTTGTGGGAAGAGTTTGGAAAGGTTTGGAGATGTCGCCTGAAAGAGATGTGCTAGAACGCCTTCAGCTATTTGGTCTGGGAGATTCTGGTCAGAGCTCAGAAGACCAGAACACTAATAGAAATTCTACTGGTAAAGACCAGGTTTGGAAGGTTTCTGCTGGAAAGGACTGCATTGGTTGTTGGACTCCAGATGATGTATGTTATGGCTTGGCAGAAAGTTTGTCTGCATTTTGCTCATATCCAGAGTCTTTGCCTAAGACTAAGATTAAGGGCAGGAGTGAACTGATTAATCTGGCAAAAGAAATTTCAAGGCAGTCCAATGTTGGGAGGAAGCTAAGGTGCTTCCTTTGTATATATCCTGAGCCTGTGGAAGAGAAGGGCATGGAGATTGTGTGTGAGATACATGCCCCCTGGGTGGGGGTAGCCTATTTACAATGTAAGGGAAGAGAAGAGGCTGCTTGCAGCCATTCCTCTCTTTTGCTGGTTGTTTTTGCTGTGCTCTGCTGCCATGAACAGTTTGCCCTCTGCCATGCGCCACTCTGCCTCTGAACCAGCGAAGTATGGACTGAGACCTCCATGAACTGTAAGCTAAATAGAACTTTCTTTCCTTCATTTTGGGTGTTGGGTATTTTGTCTCAGCAATGAGAAAAAAGTAACCAAGACAGCAAGCATTTCCCAGACAGGGCACTGAGCCCCCGACACAGATCACGTGGGCACCCAGCCCACACTCAGGCTCCAGGCCTGCATCAATCTGGGGAAGCCGGGCAGGCTTTGCTGGAGAAACAGTGCTCCAGGCAGAGGAACGCACCTCCCTGGGCTTGCATGCCCCGTGCAAGGTGGAAACACAGCCCCCACCCCAGCTCAGGCTCATAAGGGATGCATATACTAGAATATTCTGTATACTACCTGGCCTCTGTTGACCTATCCAGGCTATTTCCTCTTCCCCACTAATAAAGTACTTGACTCTTTTATTTTCCTGAGACAAATATCTTGCTAAGTTGCCCAGGCTGGCCCTGAACTTGCAATTCTCCTGCCTCAGCCTCTTGAATGCTGAGATCACAGGCTTATGCCACCACCTGTTTCACCACTCAACTCTTTAATCACATAGAATTTCAGAAAGTTCAGTTCTCCAACTCCAGACACCAAGACCTCATCTTCCTGCAAAACAGGGGCTCCAGTAAGGCTCGGTTGTGGCCCACAACCCTAGCAGGTAAGGCTGGTGCTGGTAGGATGTGAGGCCGGGCAGGAACCTGCACCTTGCCCATGTCTCCATCTGCCCCCAGTGCAAGGGGAACAGGAAAGCCCAGATCTGCAGAGTTTGTGTCAAAGGAGATGATCTGTGAACAGTGCTGAAGGCGAACAGCTACTCTGACAGTGTCTAGTGGGAAGTGAAGCTGGGGCCACCAGGCTGTTGGCTAGGGCCAGAACCCCTGAAACAGGAGCAAAACTGCATGGCTCTCAGCACAGCAAGGGCCACTGCTGCCAAGGGAAGGAGTCTGAGGTGGATGGTGACCAGGCCGTACCAAAAGGGGGTTTCTCACACACATGAGGGGCTAGACCTCAAGGAAGGGGGTGCTCAGAACCAGATCCAATACAAGGCTGGGACAGGCGCAGGCATGCTATTTGCTACACCTAAGCTGGGCAGACCAAGCCAGGGATGCGTGAGGCCCAGACTTGGCCAAGGAGAAGGTCTTTGTTGTTGCTCAGCACAGCCCAGCCTGTGATTGCCACAATGTGTGGGAAAGCTAAGTTCTGCTGCCATCAAAGGACGATGACAAAGACTGAGGCCCTCAAAAGCGCACTTCTTATACCTTTGCTCCAACACAGCGCCCACAGTGCCTTCTGCTGCTTCCCGGGGGCCGAAGGGCCGGGGCGTGGTCAGTGCACCTCAGCCAGTCTCCTTCCCAAAATACCCAAATGCTCAGCTGAAGAGCAGAGAGGCTCCGGGGGCAATCCCAGACAGGATGGTGGGAGCGGCCCTCTGCCCAAAGCCTCCCAGCCTCGGGCTGGGGTCAGGAATTCACAGGCCCTGAGCTCTCAGTGCAATGCCCGAGGAATGCAGGCCTCAGGTGACACACAGCTAATCCTGAGACCAACCACAGCAACTTCAAATCCGATGGCATCCAGACACACACTCGAACAAAATACCTGGAGTTCCATACTCCGAGAGCTGGCGATCCAGTAGTTGAATCCCAGCACGATGATGCAGGCCACCAGGGCAGCCAGCAGGAGGGGTGGGGACTTCATGCCTCGACGGCCATTTCCCAAGCCCATCATCTCAAAACCGGGCTGTGGACCTGCCAGAGAAAACAGGGTATCAGCTTCAGCAGCGTCACCCTCAGGCCATTCTCACCTCCTAGGCAGGTATCATCCAGGAAGTGCCCCAGAGGCTTGCGGGCCCTGCTGCACAGCACACCCTGACTAGAGACCACACAGCCCCACCTCTCCTCCACACACCCCTCGTGCACACGGTGGTGTGAGGAGAGTGCTGGCGCCCCAGTGCAGTTTAAGAACAGACCATGCGTGTGAACAGTGAGAGCAAACATTAAATACTTTCATGTTGTGTCAGAAGAGGGTTCCGTGTTCCCTACAAAATCAATCCCGGCAAGGCAGGGTTTCTAACCTCAGGTAGGAATGCAGTGCTCCAGCCAGCACCACACCCTGTGGAAGGAGCCTGAAGCCCTGTGGAAGTCCCAGCCAGAGCCACAGCATGCACAGGCCAGACAGCAAGTGTTCCCTCCTCTGTGCCAAGGGTCACGGTCAGAAGTGTGTTGTGGATGAAGTCAGAAGGGGTGGGGACCAAGCCCAGTCCCGTGCTTTCACTGAAGCAAGAAGGAGCACCTCGCCTTTGCATGGGTTGTCCGACTTCACAGAGGCCACATAGCAACCATGTGTTGGGAACGAGCCCCAGCCAGAGCACAAACACCCTCCACGCAGGCTGGCACACAGGCTGCCGAGTTTGTACTCGGGTCTGGCTGGACAGAAGCACCGGTCTCCAAGAACAAGGAAGCTGCTTTTCCCAAAGGCTTCTGCTAAGAAGCCAGACTAAGCAGAGCTTTATCAGAGGGCAGGAGGCCACACCATGATAAATGGCTCCTGACAACAGTGTGCCTCGGGTGCCGGGCATGGGGGCAATAGGAGGGGTAAAAGGAGTGGGGGATATGTGGGGGCAGGAAATGGGGAAGGAAAAAGCAGAGGGAGGGGAGGAAGAGCAGTGTGTTCATTTCCTCCATTGCTGGGAAACCACCACCCACAATGAAAGGAGGAGAGGTTCATTCTGGCTCACGGTTTCAGTCCACAGTCAGCTGGCTCCAAAGCAGGACAGGATGGGCAGGGGGCTGGAGGAGGAAACGTGTCCCTGGTGGCAGCAGGAAGCAGAGAGCGCAGGGAGGGAGATGCACCCCGCTGAGGCACACCTCAGGGACCGCCTCTTGCCACCTGGCCCCACCTCCAACTGCACCTGGAGCTACTCCTCCAGGGTGAATCCAGGAGGGCACAGCGCCGGCACCCAATCACCTTCCAAGCACGCCATATGGGGGGCAGCCTAGCTCTAAACCGGCAAGAGGAGGAGTAAGAAAGAGGGGCGGGGGGGGGGACACACGACACGGACAGGAAGATGAAGAAGGGGAGGAGGAAAGAGGAGCTACGAGGGACTCAGCTGCTGGACTCAGCTCTCACCGGGAGAACAAGAGAGCTGGTAAGAACCACCCTCGCCCTACCGTCTGCCACACTGCCAAAGGGTTCTTCTCTCCTAGCAGGCAGCTCCGAGTGTGGGAGCCTAGCAGCACCAATAAGCAATAACCTAATCGCGCTGTCTACAATAAAGCATGTGGGCATGGCCACGGGTAGACTGATGCCAAGTGATGCTGCAGTCCAGTGTCCACACATGCCTTTCTCACCAGCTTCTGATCTCAGGATACAAGAGGAAAGAATGTTTTTAGTCCCATGGTACCAGACACCAGCAAGTGTGGTCTGCACTGCAGGAAAGTAACCGCAGAAATAGTAACCTTCTGTAACCTTCCACTCATTTGGATCAAGAAAGGATGTTTAAAAAATAAATTCTCTTTAATCTCTTTAAACATAAACATTAGTAACACAAATAGGAGAACTACTGCACACAGTAAAATAGAAAGCTACATCACCCCCTTCCCACCCAAGGTAGAGGGACATCCCTCCCGTCAGGTGCCCTCACATTTCAGGGACATGGGCTCGCCTGCTCCCCACCCCAAGGCTGAGGTTCAGGGTGAGGCCAGGTGTTGGTGTTTCCTCATCTCCCCAGCTGGCTCAAATGTGCAGGTGCACTCTAGCTGTTTCCTCCTGCACTACCTTTATTTTTCATCCTAACAAGACCACACCCCCTGCTCTGCAAACAGGCGGGTAGGGAGTGACGTCCTGCTGCCCTTTCCCGGCAGCACAAGGTCGTGTGCTCCACTGGCTCGCACCAGCACTTAGCCTGTCTCTAGCGGAAGGCTGGGGTACTCAGCGTACTTCCACCTGTCCTGCACGGACCCCCTCACAAGCCCACCTCCTGTGCACACACAAATGCCTGATCTGAAATTATGATCTCCAAAATGTTCTAAAAGCCCTGAGTTTTTAAAAAAAACTTTTAAACTAATCCTGACCTACTTGGATCCAGGTCTAATCAGAACTCACATTACTTAGAACTTTTAATCCTCCCTTCTTGTGAATATTCAGACATTTCACTACAGAAAGTTTTTTTTTTAATATTTTGCTGTCTAGTTGGTTGAATCTTTAGGCAGAACCCAAACATGTGGTTTCATATTTACATTTAAGTCGTGCATCCATTTGGAATCCCATTTTCACATCAAAGCGTAAAGAATATAGTTTTTCCCCTCAATGGCCCTTAGAGAATAATCCATTCTACCCAGGGCTCTGAACAACTCTCTGTCAACATCAGCTTTCCCACCAGTAGTTTCAGGTGGGGCCCGAGCAAGCGCTTTTGCCATTCCACCGGACACGAGCCGGGGTGAGTGTGCTGGCGATTTGACAGCAGAAAACAGATTAGGTTCTCTCGCTTCCAAGGAACATGTATGGTTGATCATTCAATACTCTCTGTCCTTTAGCCAGTCAATAAAACCTCCCTGAGCCTCCCCACACCTGAGTTAGGTGTGGGCTGGCGCAGGCAGCTCAAAGCAGCGTCGAGGACAAACTTGAAACTAAGAACCACCTCAGAGCCTGGCCCACTTCTCAGAAGCCTCAGGATCTGTCTGAGCCCCAGGACCCTCCCAGAGCTCTCAAGACGATTAAATGAGTTAAGATGTGAGGAGGCCTCGGAACTAGTGCATCTGGCACATCACGGGTGCCAGATAGATGCTGACCATTGATCACTGGGATGGAGAGATGAAAAGCAGACCCTTTCTAGGTTCAGTCTTTTCCCCATGGGTAAGGAGGCCCCTCATGCGCAGTCCCCTGCCATCTACGCTCCTTGCCTCTTCTTTCCCCAAGGCAGACCGACAGATGGACAGATGGATGATGGACGGACAGACGGACAGAGGGACAGCTGTAACCACACTGACAGTCAACACCTGAACCACAGCCTCAGAAAGAAGAGTAATCTGAGAGACCCCACAGAGAGGCAGTGTCCACACAGACAGCAAAGGTGGGATCGGGGCCGCCGGGAGAGTCAGCCACCACGTATCCTGCCTACAAGGCCACATCGCTGGCTTCTGGCCCTGAGAGCCACTGCTGCCCAGGGAGACGAGGGGCAGCCACACCAGCCGGAGATCAGTGGCCAGGGTCCTCTAACACTTTCCTCCCACCGCCGTGTCAGAGGCAACACGAACTAGGAGTAGGCAGGAAGCGGGTGGGGAGAAGCCCTGCACTGGACAGATAACACAGAAAACGCCTTTCAGGCTCAGCCGCAGCGGGAATTATCTCGGCCTGCTGGGGGCACCTGCCCAACAGAAAAACAAGGGACCTGAATGAGCCAGACCTTCAAATCCCCGGGGTTCTGGGGGTGAGAAGAGTTTCTGTGGTATAACACTCCCAACAAGTCAGAAAAGTCAGGGAACCTGCAGGTTCTCGCTGTTTTTCATTTGAACAATTCGACATTCAGGCTAAAAGTATCATTGGCTTATAAGACCAAATGTTTTCATAAGAGAACAGAGGGGCTGGGGAAGCCGATTCTGTGGTGGGAGAGCATGGCGCTGGCTTCAGTCCCCAGCACCACAAAGAGGAGAGGGAGGCAGAGAGAGGCTGAGAGAAGACCTCTACTGATGAAAGAAAGCTGTATGAAAATGGACAACCTGTCAAAGGAGTGAGCCCCTGAACCTCTTACTATTTTCCTCTTCAAAAAAAAATCTCCTTTTCACATGCGGTTTCTCATCACTGCCATACCCGAACACACAAAGAAGTCAGGTCAGAGGGGCGAGGCCGAGCAGGTCCCTGCACCGCGTGATCCAGGTCTTCCAACACAGGAGGGGCTTCTCTCTCCCCACTCACACCACAGCCCACGCAGCTCAGCACTGGCGCCAACCAGACCGTCACACCAGTAAGTGATCAGCCTCTGGCCTAGCAGCTAGCGCCAGACTCGGCCACCAGCTTTCTGAGAGCTGAAAATCACTTTGCTCCTCCCAAGAGTGTCTCCAGGTCAAGGGTCAGCAAGCTGCCACCGCCCGCATTTCTTGTGAGTAATGGTTCGCTGCGGGCCTCTGCAGCTGCTTCCTGGCTGCAAGGCTGAACAGAGACCTCAGCACAGGTTCATTCTGAGGCTCATCCTTAGGATTGATCACAAGGATACAAGGACATTTCAACATACACAAATCAATTAATTTAATATACCACATTAACAAAACCAAGAATAAAATTCACATGGTCATCTCAATAGATGCAAAAACAAAAAGCATAGGACAAAGTCCAACGCCCACTCATGATAAAAAGTCTAAAGAAGATTAGAATAGAAGGTCCTGATCACAATCTGATAAAACCTGTTTATGACAAACCAACACCTAACATCATACTGAAAGCTTCCACTCTAAAGTCAGGAACAAGACATGGATGCCCACTATCACCACTCCTGTTCAAGAGTTCTGGAAACATCAGCCAGGCAGGGCAACTAGACAAAACAAAATAATAAAAGGAATATGGATAGGAAAGGGAGAAGTTAAATTATTACTTACTGATGACATGACATTGTACATAGAAGATCCCAGAAACATCAATTCTTCTAAATTAGTGACCAAAGTTAGTAACATAGCAAGATATAAAGTCAACACTCAAAAATCAATAGTATTCCTGTACACAAACAACAAACTCACTGAGAGAGAAATTAGGGAAATAACACTTTTCACAATCGCATCAAGACAAACAAAATGTGTAGAAATCAATCTAACAAAGGAAATGAGAGACCATTACATAGAAAATTACAGTACTCTGAAAAAGGAAATCAAAGAGTATATCAGAAAATGAAAAAACACCCTGTAATTGGGTAGGCAGAACCAAGACAGTGAAAACAGCCATACTTCCAAAACTCGTATACAGATTTAATGCAATCCCAATCAAAATACTAATAGTATACCTCACAGAACTAGAGGAAAACCACCTTAAAATGCTTATGGAACCCAAATAGACCTAGAGTAGTAAAAGCAACTCTGGGTTGGGGATATAGCTCAGTGGAATAAGTGCCTGACTGACAAGTGCAAGGTCCTGGGTTCAATCCCCAGTACCCCCCCAAAAAAAAGGGGTAAAAGCAATTCTGGGCAACAAAGGAAGGCAGGGGTATCACAATCCATGATAAAGTTATACTACAAAGCTACCATGATAAAAATAACATGGTACTGGAAAAAGAAAAAAAAAATACCCAGGGATCAGTGGAACTGAGCAGAAAAGCAGAAACAATTCCAAGCACACTCAACTGCCTTACATTTTACAAAGGGGCCAAATACCTTCAGTGGAAGGAAGATAGCCTCTTTAATAAATGGTGCTGGGAAAATCGGTTTTCCATACAATGAAGATTAAACTTAGACCCATGTCTCTCATCATGCACGGAACTAAAATCCAAATGGATCAAAGATCTAAACAGTAAAACAGAAACGTAAGAGCTGGTGATACAGCTCAGTGGTACAATGCCCTGGTTGGCAAGCGCAAGGTCCAGAGTTTGATTCCTAGTACCAAAAATAAATAAATAAAACAGAAACATAGATGTAAGCAAAGACTTTATGAATAAAACCCTGGCTACACAGGAAATATTCCAAAGAATCAATAACTGGGATCACACCATATTAGAAAGCTTTTGCACAGCAAAATAAACCACCAACAGAGTGAAGAGACAACCTACAGAATGGGAAAAAATTCCACCTCACTCCAGAAAAAATGGCTACCATCCAGAAATCAACCAATATCAAATGCTGGCACAGTTGTGGGGAAAAGGAACCCTTCTTCATTGTTGGTGGGAATGTAAACTGACACAACCATTATGGAAGTCAGTATGGAGATTCCCCAAAAAACGAAAACTAGAGGTTCCACATGACCTAGCTATTCCCCTTCTTGGTATCTTATCCAAAGAGTTACATGCATCAAATATTCATATACATTGCTACGGCTTATATCCAGATGTCCCTCCAAAGCCCCATGTGGTCCTACGTGGGAGTTTCAAAGGTGGCTGTGGATGGCACCACCCAAAAGGCTTGTGGCTTGGATGACAATATAAAGGAAGGCTTGCTGCTGCTGCTGCTTGCTGCCATGAACTGCTCCTCCTCTGCAGTGCCTCTCTGCCATGCCACTATGCTTTGGAACCAGCCAACTATGGACTGGAACCTCTACAAACTATAAGCAAACTACAAACTATCCTAGTGCCCCTCCCCCCTTTTTTGAGACAACTCCACTAAATGCACAAGCTGATTTGCAACTTATGATCCTCCTGCCTCAATAGCTAAATCTCAGAAACAGTCCAAATGCTCATCAATAGATGAACGGATAAAGAAAATGTGGTATTTATATACAGTGGAGTACTGCTCTGTCATAAATGACAAACTTGAAGCATTTTTAGGTATTGGATGCACCTTGGGACCACAATTTTAAGTGAAACAAATCACACACACAAGTTTTTTTTTTTTTTTTTGTGGTACTGGGGATCGAACTCAGGACCCTGCGCTTGCTAGGCAAGCGCTTATTCCACTGAGCTATATCCCCAGCCCCTCACACACACAACTTTAAATGTCACATTATTTCCCTTGTATGAGAAACCCAGAGGGTAACTAAGGGGCAAAATGGAGGAGAGATATTGGGAAATAGGAAGAACTTACTCAAATGGGAGGGGAACACTCAAGGGAGGAGTGGAGAGGGAAGGAAGCGAAAAGGGATTAACAAGAAAAAAGAATGGAAGGAAAATGGAAACAACTTTTGTAAAGGAGAAGGAAGAAGGGTTGAAAGGAGGGGAAGAGAATGGGATAAAAAGAATTGTGATATATTATGTTGATACAAATTCCCTACAATAAATGTGATCCTTATGTATGGTAAACATGTATTAATAAAAAAATGGGGTAGAAACTCTCCAGTTTTGATAGCAGTATAATCATAAATTAAAGTTTAAATTTTCTTTTGTCTTTTGAGACAGGGTTTTCATATGCAGTTCAGGCTGACCTTGAGCTCACTTTGTAGCCCAGGATGGCCTCAAACTCAAGTGATCCTCCTGCCTCAGCCTCCCAGGTGCTGGGATTACAAGTATGTGCCATTATGCCCAGCCAAAAGTGTAATTTTTATAAATCAATTGAACATTAGTATATTGAAACTCTGCTCCATCTAAAAATTTAACAAGACAACGCTTTTAAAAATTGGTAATAGTCAATAAATCATTTTGAGGTCATGACCCCCAAACTGAGTCCCCAAAAGACTGTACCCTGGGCCAATATCCCAAGGTCCACCCAACAGAACCTATATCAAGGTGGTGATGTTAGCTCTGAGACTGTTACAGAGCTATGAATCATCAAAATACAAATTGTGGAGTGAAAAAGCAGAATATGATCTAATTTTTGTTGAAAAAATTTCAAAAAACACATTCAATTAATATTTTCTTCTACCACAGAAAATACACAGAAAACATCTCTAAGAAAGACTACTGACACACTGCACTGAGGGTAGGAATATAACGGGGGGACAGGAATGATGCTTTCCTGTTTACTCCATCTCTCTTCCTCAATGAGCGTCTTTTATTTTGGGCCTTGTTAGGGGGGTACTGGGAATTAAACCAAGGGGTACACCTATGGTAAGGCAAGTGCTCTACCACTTAGCTACAATCCTAGCCCCCCCTTTTTTGAGACAGTTCCACTAAAACTGCACGAGCTGACTTGCAACTTATGACCCTCCTGCCTCAGCCTCCTGAGTTACCTGTCGTATAGGTGTGTGCCATGTAACCAGCAAGAACCATCTTTTCAAAACCAAAGCCACACAGTCACAATAAAAAATTAAGATATAAGAAAGACATAAAACTGCAACATTAGCAAGTCTTGAAGCTCATGTTTCTAGCATGAGCAGAGGAAAACATAGTATTTCACAGCTTACATATTAATGCAAACAAAAGGAGAACCAAAACCATGATACCACGGGAAGGGTCAGAAGGCAGAGGGAAATGTTGGTCTCCTTCACACTTAGGTTCTCTTCTCGGCTGGACCCTGACCACTAGGGACACCCAGGTGGGTAAGCAAGCCCTGCACCCTCAGGGGAAATGGACAGACTGATGGCTGGCCTGAGGCTGGGAAGAGGATTAATTTCTGACTGGGTAACCCAGAACAGGGCCTCATTTCCAAACCTCCTGGCTCGTCTGTGAAGGGATAACACTGATGTCTGCCTCCTACGAAAATTAAATGAGCACATCAAGGGCAGCATTCACCTTCAAATAAAAGATTGTACCTCAAGGGTGGTGCACCCATGAAAAGGTACAGATCTGCTATGCCTGCCCTGCTTGGGGTTATTCTGAGGATCAGATGAAAGAATTATGCAAACTTGTGAGGGTTAGCCCTTCCGCCACTGTGACTAAACAGGCTGACATAACCAAGGGTGGGAAGTCTCATCTGGGCTCAAGGCTGTGGAGGGCCCAGCCCATGGTCAGCCAGCTCCACTCCTGTGGGCCTGTGGCAAGGCAAAAGAATGCACAGGCACGGTGGAGGGAGCGACTCACCTCACAGCAAGCAGAAAGCAGAGAAGGGTGACTGAGCCCGAGAGAAAGGGACCAAGAGCAGATGGAGTCCTGAAGGTCACAACCCATGACCCACGCCCTTAAACAGGCCCCACTTCATGCATCTCCATCACTTCCCAATATGCCACCAAACTATGACGACGGTAGATCCCTCCTGATCCAGTCACCTCCTAAAGCCTCACCTGTGAATAAATGAAACTTTGGGGGGCGCTTTGGACCCAAACCAAAACAACCTGAAGTAGGCAAGCAGCTGTTCCTAGCAGGATTCAGGCTTCCCAGAGGGTAAGGCAGAGGTCCCACCAGGTTGGCGAAGAAGGTCCTAGAAGCTGTATTTATTTTTATCCCCCCAAAAGAAGATAGAGGCTACCTGTGTGGTGGAGCAGAAAGACTAAACTCCATAGTGCCACACACTTAGTTGGCTGAGGCATGCTAATTACCCACCATGCAATATGAACAGTGCTAATACAAATAGACACTCACACTGATCCTCACCGCATCCCTCTGTGGAGCAGGAGGTGACAGGGATGAACAGGATCACCACACCCCAGCTCGCACCACCAGCACGTGCACACTGGATGCAGACAGGCAGATTATAACTAAGCTAAGCCAGGAGTAGAAATTAGGTATTGCGCACACGCACAAAGAAAGAAATGATCTGAGAACAAGAACAAAACAAAGAATCCAGACCTTAGTATACACTGGGCCCTGAGATACAGCATGATCACCGCAGGACACACATATACATGGCATATAATTTACAAATACGTCACAAACATACAGAGAAATTATCAAGAACATTTGGGAGTCACAGAAAATTACAATACAAATTACTGTGATCATACCACGAAGTCTCTACACACATATTTTTCTATCAGGCACTAAGAATTCAAAATCCTACCAATTAACCCTTAAAGGCTTTAAAGGGAAATAAGGTGAAGTTTGAAAATCCCAGAAAGCATGATTTCTTTTCTTTCTAAAAGCAAGAAATTTCAGTGATGCCCAGGACAGGTTCTAGGGTTTAAGAAACACTTCCTATGCTTCATCCCATAACCGCATAGGCAACTTAAAAATCTAGAAAAGGGCCACATCTCCAAGAATGATTATAGAGGACAAGAGAAATACCACTCACACTTTTGTAAGAGAAGAGCAAGCCATTCCTTCTACTTTATTGCAGGTGCTTAGGGAGAAAAGTAAGGTTTTTTAAGAAAAGCACGGATGGTATTTCTTATGTTACAGCATTAAAAAGGGACTGAATCTTTCCATAAAGCAACTTTTCTAAGAGAGAAAAGTAATAACAAAAATACAACAGAACCCAAGCCGAGGGCCCACAGAGCCACCCTTCCCTGCTTGGCAGGGGCAGGCTGTGCCGGGGTGACTGCACCCGCGCAGCAGCAGAGGTTCTCCCGGGGTAGGGACACGGGCAGCTCAAGTCCTCCCTCTTTACCGCCCATTCGAAGAGGAAATGCAGGCCCAGCCCAGGACCCGAGAGCAACAGCATCCTCGGCGCCGGATCCCCTTTCCTTGTGTTTCCTCTTCATGCTAAGTCTAATTTTAAAGTGGGAAAAATATGGTAACTTCTCCACAGGAGGACAAATTTTACACGCCAATCTCTGCGCCTGGAGTGAAGAAGGTGCACGCCTGTACTCTCTGCTGTGCCGAAAGCTGAGGCAGGAAAGTCACGAGGGGCCCAGCCTGAGCAACTTAGGGAGACCCTGTCTCACAAATAGAAAATGAAACACGGGCTGGGGATGTAGCTCTGCGCAAAAGTGCTAGTTCCATCCCCAGTGCGGGGGCGGCAAGGGAAGCTGCCCTGCTCGGAAGGTTTCCGGTCTAAGAAAGACGCCAGTCCGGCCTCTACCTGCAGAGCTGAGTCACCGCGGGCGGGCAGCGGAGAGGGTCGGCAGAGGTCGAGCCGCCCCCGGAGGGCCAGGGCCAGGCCCCACCGCGAGGAGGGGCGCAGGGCTGCACCGCACCCGCGCACCCCGCGCCCCGAACCCAGACCTAGAGCCGCGCGCTCCGCCCCGGCCGGCGCCCTCGGGCCACCGCGGACAAAAGGAGCCGGGCTGGCGGCCGCAGAAGCCGCCCTGAGGCGGGACCCGGGCTTCAGACTGGAAGCGCTCGGCGGAAGGAGGACGCGGCGGCGGGGGCGCGCGGGGGACGGATAGATCGCGCGACCCCGCCGCGCCACGCCCGCCACGCGCGCTCCGACCTGGAGCCGCCCGAGGCTCGCCACGCGCACCCCCGCCACGCGCGCCCCGACCTGCAGCGGCCCGGCCCTCCGACCCCACGCAGCTCGGCGCCGTACATCCCGGGTCCGCCCCGCCCAGCCCGGAGTCACCGAGTCAGTGGTGGACGCGGACCTGCGGACGCCTGGCGGCCTTCGGCGCGGGGTGCGGAGCGGGGCGGTGGGTTCGTCTGCGCGGAAAACTTCCGGGCGAGCCGCCGGCGGCCGAGATCGGACGGTGAGTGTCCCGGGCGTCCCCACCGCGCCTCCCGGAGCCGACGCACGGAAGCGCTCCTCTGGAGGGCGCGGGAACCCGGGATCTACACTGCGCCTCGGGCGGCCCGCATAAGTTTCCTTAACTGGAAGAAACGGGTCTTCCTGCAGGAGAATGTCTCAGCTGGATTAAGAGCTAAAGAAGGACGAAGGAGCAAAGAAAAGGAAACAAAGAAGAGCTGAGCACGCGCGCTGCGCTGGCCTTGCTGCTGGGCTGCGGCCTGAGCGATCGCCACTAGGAACCGGGGCTGCAGTGGGCCAAGCCCAAGAGGACTCGCGTGTGATCTGCGACCTGAGTGATCGTAGTCAGGGATGGTGGACCTTTAGCGCTGGTCTTAGCACCTCCTGGCACCTTCTGCCTTCCTAGCGTGGTGGGCCACAGCTTCAGTTTCATTTGCTCCTAAGTAGGTCCCCACCAGTGGCTCATTTATCAGCAACTCATTAGCCAGTGACTGAGTCAGTGACCTAAACACATTATGGAGCAGATCCGTACATCTAGGTGCTAAGGCAGCTGACTAAATTAGCAGTGTCTTTCCTGAGTGTGGGTCCCTTCCAAGTGTGTACTCACATTTTTGCCTGTTTAGCATCCTTCACTTGCTTGTGGGTCCTGATTCTCATACAGAAAATCAGAAAACTCTAGGTGGACACTTAGGACACCTCCCACTCTCCACCTTCCACAGGCTACAGTAGCCTTGGCAGGGCTGTTGTCAAGGAGTTGATCTTGTGTTAGTCTTCTGTTTGCTGCCTTAACACATTGTTACAAGCTGAATGTGTTAAAACGCATTCACTAACTTCAGAGTTCTGTGGGTGGAAAACAAGCCTGCAGGGGTGTGTTCCTTTCTAGGCTCTAGAGGAGACTTGTTTGCCGGCTGTTACAGTCCCTGAGCTTGTAATACTGTGGCCGTGGGGGTTTCTGGTAATGACACTGGTTCTGCCCATGCAATCCGGACCCACCTCCCCACCTTAGGGTCTTCAGCTGGTGAAGTCTCTTTTACCATAGAAGGCACATTTGTAGCTTCTAGATACATGACTTTGAGGGGGGACATTATTCTGCCTACCACAGACCCATCACTTCAGGTGGGCCTCTTCCCAGGGACGGAAAGTGTGGCGGTGCATGCATTCCCTTCCCCATCCTTCTCCGTGCCTGGACTGGACTGTAGGGCTGGTTCTGGTGCATCCCAAACCCTGGCTCTTCAGTTTTGCTTCAATTCCAAGCCTAGAACTTGAAACTGTAAATGTAAGACAGAGCAGAGCAACAGAGGTGCAGTTCTAATCAGGGTTTCTGTGGTATCGAGCAGAAGCAGAGGTATTAATCTTGAGCAAAAGGGGAAATGATGGGGCTGTTGTCAAGGTCTCACAAAACCGGTGGTAAGAATTAGTAAAATCAAGTTGATTTATTTCCAATGAACTTAGAAAACGTGGACATTGTAGGGAGCTAAACTCAGAGCAGAGGTAATGAGTGTAGTGTGTGTGTGTCGTACTCTGCTTCAGCTGTAGGGACTGGACCTCCAAGAGACTGCATATCCCTGCCACACTGGCTGAAAGTAGGAACTGTGTTTCCCCGTCGCAGGAGTCTGGTCAGCCTGCCCATCACCCCAGGGCCAGCACAGAAACTCTTCTGTAAGGGAGAGTGACCACTAATTCTCACTGAGGCTTCGCCTGTGGCACAGTCCCCCAAACAGAGATCAGGATGCCTGTACAAATGAAGATACAGGATGCAGACAGGCCAAACTCTAATCTCCTTCACTAATATGACTCAGAGCCATAGAACTTTAAAACAGAAGTCAGAACTGTTTAGGGAAATCAGTGAAGACTATAGAAAGTGGATGGAGGACATCCTCTAAAAGCAGAATCTCAGCTACATACATGCGTACTTGGAAGGTTCCTGGTAGCTGCATTAAACTAAAAAGAAACGAGTGAATGTTTTTTTTTATTGTAGTGCATAATGCATTAATAATAATGAAGTTTGTTTTCAGGGAAGAACTGTCCTTAACACTTCCTCTTTGTTTTGAGCTTCCAGTGCCAGTCAGTCTGGGCCAGCTGCATTGCTGTTCTGACTCCCTGCAGGGAGGTGGTGGGCCTGGCCGCTATGGGAAGCCCTCCAGGACCTCGTTGCAGTTCAGTGGAGTCCACATTTGTAATCCCAGGAGAAAGTTATTGGAACTCCAATAGGTAATTCCAATTTACCACTTCCAGTGGAATCCACAGTGAGAATAAAGACATGGACACATGTCTGTAGATGTGAGGAGTCAAGGGGGTCATAGGTCCACTTAGAACGATGGCTAGCCAGAGCAAAGGCCTCGACCCAGGGCCAAAACTGTGTTTTATTAATCCATGAAGAAGGGAGTGACTGTGGGGTGAGTGACTGAGAATGGCAGGAGACATGAGTGCTGTGAGCTGAGCTAAGTAGGAGGCATGATGCCACCCCTGCAATACGCAGGCAGAGAGGTGTACAGAAAGAGTAATCTGCATAACACAGTTTGAGGAAGTATCCTGTGTTTTGGAGCTGGTGCTTCAGCTTTGATGTGAAGTCCTTGCGCTCTGAGACTTCACAGCCGCTTCTCTTTTCTCGAGCCTCAATCCCAGCTCACATCTCAGTCCACCTCACACATATACTAGTTGGGATCTGTAGGCGGGTGCTTCAAAGACTACACATCAGCACCTGGCTAGACCCACTTGCACAACCTAAAGCCAACTGAGGGGATAAAGAAAGATTCTAGCCAGCTTTGTACATAAAAATACAATAGAAATCAGGCCCAAATGGAGACAAATGGTCTTCTTTCAAGGACAGCCCTACTAATGGGCCTCCACAGCTGCCCCGAGCCCTCCTTTCTGCCAGAGGGAGAAACTCCTCCGCACCAACATGTCTCTGTGTGACCTGAATAGGGGTCGCAGCTCTGGTCTGAAGCTTCCAGTGCTGGACCCTGGGGTCCCAGCTGCTGCTTGGCAGGGGTCTGTCCTTCTTCCAGAGATCAGACAGGAGCAAAGCACAGTGGGAGCCCAGGAGAGGACACCATGTTTTCTGTCAGCAGCTTTCACCTCCAAAGTTTGTGGAAGGAAAAAAGGCCCGCTTATTTGGCAGTTGGGCCTGGTCTTGATGGTCAGGCTGTGGCTGTCTCTTCCTACGTGTAGGAACTGTGTGAGCTGAAGCACCAGCCATGTGCAGTGAGGTCTGTGTGCCTTTCTGCATAACCAGCACTGTCTCCCAAGAGAGCCAGCTTTACGTAGGAGGAAAGGGAAATCAGAGCGAGCGGACCTGCTGTTCGCAGACGGCACACAGAATCCTATCATCCTGTCTGCACTGGTGTATGAAGATAATAAATTTTAATGATTTATCTAGCCCACTGTATCCAAAATATCACCTCAACCTGTAATAAAAATAAAATATTGATGAGACATTTACATGCAACAAAGTATTGATATGACTATATTGCTCAGGGCTAAGGGTATGGCTCTGTGGCTCAGTGCCTGCCTCACAAGCACAAGGTCCTGAGTTTAATTCCTGGTACAAAAAAAAAAAAAAAAAAAGATGAAGAATATATTGTTCCAATTATTCTAATTAAAATTAAATAAAATTAATGGTGGTGTTTTAGGGACTCAGAAAGGGGGAATAGAGTGATGTTTAATAGGTGCAGTATTTGCATGTTGCAAAATGAAAAAGTTCTAAGACCTGGTGCAAAACCATGTGAATATTATTAATAGTACTGAACTATAACCTTAAAGACGGTAAATATTACCTTTTATAATTAAAAGATTTCTTCTGTGGGCCCCACAGCTGCTCCGCAGTGGGCCCCGTGGCTGCACCACCATGGGCCCCGCGGCTGCTCCACTGTGGGCCCCGCTCAGGGCACCTCATGGACTGGACCTGCTCCCACCCATAGCACGACGACAGGGTGGAGCCGGGCGGTCCACTGTGAGCATATGTGCTTTCCCACCTCCAACCATGGTAGTTTGTATACACCCGTGTATGTTATAGTATAGTCTGAGGCAGCTATATCTCTTCCCAAGGTGAGAGTCCAAGGATATAGATAAACCCAGGAGTACAGTTATTATCACAGGGAAGATGACTGATTGAGTGGTAGGGCAACGGAGATGAGGGAGCAGAAAAAACGAACTGATCAAAAGGGCCATCATCTATGTAACCTGAGTAACAAAGGTGAAGGTAACATTATGTAGGACAGCATCCAGAGCTAATTCCCTTCTATTTTCTCTATAATTCTGCATTTCCTCAATCGTTTTTGTATTAACAGAAGTGAAGATAACCTTATATTATACAGCATCCAGTGCAAATTCCCTACTATCTTCTCTATAATTTGGTATTTCCTTTAATGTTTTTGTGTTAACTAATGTGAAGATAACTATGTAATACAATATCCAGTGCTAATTCCCTACTATATTCTGTATGACTTTGTATTTTCTGTATTGTTTATGGCTTTTCTGGTTCATATGTCTCCATTCTTTTGTCTTTAAAATAAAATATAAAAAAATAAAATAAAAGATTTCTTAATTAGATAAAAATTTTAAAATTCGGTTCCTCAGTTGCATTTATGCTGATAGCTGCTTTGATGCATAGCTTAGGTCTAAGAGTTGGTGTTCCAGTCTGGGTTCAGCCAAGAATGAGAGAAAACACACAGTGACTTCAACAGGGAAAGCCTAAAATCTGAGCCATTAACTGTAACTGAGAGTTGAAGAGATGAGGGTTTGGCTAATGAGAGCAGGACCCTAAGGAATGCAGATGAGGTGGCACACATGTATAATCCCAGCACCCTGGGAGACTGAGGCAGGAGGGTGACAAATTTGAGCCCAGACTGGGCAACTTAACAGCTTATTGAGACCCTGTCTCGAAAATTAAAAAAAAAAAAAAAAAAAAGTTGGTCTGTACCTCAGTGTGAAGATCAGGTTCATTTGCAAGTATTGAAATATATATATGAAAGCAGATACACAGAACAACCTCTAACCCTCATGGCTGAGAGGAAGTCCCCAAGGAAGAGAACCCTGTCTGCCCACCCACTCCCAGAAATGGGATGGAGACCTTGTATAGGGCATTGCCATAGTACCCCTCAATAACAGAGAAGTCCCCTAAGTGCCAGCAGAACTTTCTGGAACTCTGTCCTGTGGAGTGTTCTGGAACTCCATCCTGTGAACTTTCTGAGATGTAGGAGAAGCTTCTGGTGCCTGGCTGCTGTGCGCTGCAGAAGCCGGGCAGTGGGAGTCCACATGTGCTGCAAGAACAGATGTGGGTCTAGAGTTGAACGTTTCTATAAAGGCAGAGATCTGAAGGAAGAGCCTTCCAGCATGGTGGCAGGCAGGCCTAAAAGGGGAAAGCACACAGCAAAACATCTACCACACCAGAGCCATTTTGGGAGGATGTGATGGCATTATAGTACCTTTACCTCAGATTTGCCAAACCATTCTCCACATTGTAATCTACCCCAAATCCCAACCTGGCCACCACTCTATGAGAACTTTATGGTTTTTCTCTGCAAAAATACAATCTTAGCATTCTAGGCTGCCTACCCAGGTTTTTCCACCACAGTGGGCTGTTAGCCCATGTCTCCTCACAACTCAGTTCGTGCTGTCCACCTGGAAGGTCCATTTTCCCTCCCTTTCTCATAGCTTAGCTCACAGTTAGAATGACTGACTGACTGAGCTCACCATGGCAAGTCCGCAGACTTCCCGACAGAAGGGCTCTTCCTTAGCGAGCTTTGGATTCTCTTCAACACACACACACTGGGGGCCGGGTAAATACTTCAGACTGGACCACAAGCCTATGTGGACAGCACCACACACAACATAAAGTAGGCCCTTTCCAGATAGTAAAAACGTGTAATAAATGGAATTGGACAGAACGGGAAGTTCCTGTGATAAACATCTTATTATACTTGTTATCTGGGATCTTTTTCCTCATCTTCAGCTCCAGCTTCATTTGGGAGAATTATTCCTCACTGACTTTTCTATTCAAAATGTAGAGAGCTGAACAGTCCCTCTCCCCAAAATATATGATGTCTAATTCTCACAACCTATGAATTTTACCCAGTAGGACCAAAGATAATGATACCTTAAGCATTTTAAGAGGAGAAGCTTATCTTAGATTATGCAGAAGATCCTAAATGGAATTGTAAGTGTCCTTGTAAGAGAAAGGCAGGAGACAGGGAGGGAGCGGTGTGATCTTGGCCATGGAAGCTGAGATTAGAATGATAAGAGACGTAAGTCAAAGAACACCTGGAACTATAACCAAATTGAAGGCATTCTCTCCTGCACCTTTGGAGAGAGCTCAGTCCCTCACACACTCGAGGAAGAAAACGCTTCTCTTAAGTCATCTAGGTTTGTTTGCGACGGTAGTTACAGGACACTATCAAGTGGCCAGCTCTAGAGACTACAGAGGTGGGTGTGGAGTTGAGTTTATAACCCAGTTAATCCAGTGAAACTCCATTATAGGACAATCACTGAAACCACCCCAAAAAAGAGCTATATCCACCAAGGCAGCTCACATTGGGAGAATGTAAGCATTGAGTTACTTCAGGACATGGTGTGAAGACAGGGGTGTAATATTGAGAAGAGAGAGACAAACACCTGTGTTGTCTTTTGACTGTCTGGATCCAGCCACTTCTGAGGTGAGTCATCCTCAATTTCTGTCATATCAGCCAATTATTTCCCATTTTACTTAAGCTGATTTGGACTGGGTTTATCTCAAATACCTAAAAGAATCCTAACAGAGTCCTTTTATAGCCTGCATAGTATGGTTTGCTAGCAGATAAACAACAAGGACAAGTTGCTGTGGCGGGTATAAAGTAAAGTAGGAGTTTGTGGACTTTAATAACAATCTCATCTTCCACTGACTGGGTGTAAAATGGGTAATTAAGCTTGTGGTGCCAAGGGAACTGCCTGAAGAGGTGAGGTATGGTGTGTGTAACACAGCGCCCGTGTCTCATACACGTGGTCTGTGTGCTTTTGCACCATAATGAAGTTTCTCTGGGAAAGGTAGTTCTACTTTACTGACACTTGCAGTGCATTCTCTCAGCCCCTTCTAAGAACTTCTGCAGCAGGTTAGTTCTTTGGCCTACAGACAACTATAGAATGAGAAATTTAAAGGTTATTACATGTGTTGATTCAGAGCTTAACTTTGCAGCAGTATTAAGAGCATTTGATAGGCTGGGGATATAGCTCAGCAGCACAAGCACCTGCCTGGCAAGTGTGAAGTCGTGAGTTCAATTCCAGGTACCAAAAAAGAAAAAAGAAAAAGAGTATTTGAGGGCTGGGGTACAGCTCAGTGGTAGAGCACTTGCCTAGCATGTGGAAAGCCCTGGGTTGTACCCCCAATACCACATACACAAAAACAAAAAACAAACTCTTAGTTAATGAGGAAGCACCCGGAGACTTGGGCTGTGGGAAAGACTGCCTTTTATTCTGCATGCGTACAGGCAGGCTGGCAGCGGAGTGATAGCAACAGCTGTCTGGAGGGGAGGATAGTTATACAGAAGATGTAGGGTTGGGGTCACAGTTTCAGAGGCCAGATGGAGTATTTGAAGTCCAAGCTGCACAGACAATCAGTGCAGGTGTGTAGATAGAGCTGGCATCGGAAGACTTCACATCGGGTCCTAAATTTCTTTATGGCCTTTGATCCTTGTCTGCCTGGAGCCGTTTATTGTTAGTAGGGGAGGGTTAAGTGTCTGTACTGAGCAGCCTAGGTTTCTCTGAGGACTTCATGGTCAGCCCTGATACAAAACTTGAAAACATGAATTTAAACTGCCTAAACTATGTGAGGTAATGGGTAAGTGAATTAGCTTCACTGAGCCATTCCTGCGTATATGCATAGGAATATGTGTATGTACACCACCACATACATGGGCACAATAAACATGCAATTTTTATTTATTGGTGAAAATTAACTTTATTAAAAGAAAAGTTGCCATAGGAAATAATATAGAACTTTAGATAGGAAAGAAAGATGCCTGGCTCAATGATTATTATACTAGCTTATTTTTTGTAATTCTTGAGAAAGAAGGCTATTTCTAAACAACAGTTTGAAATGTCTATAGCAATGTATTCCGGTGGTTTCTGTCCTTTGTTTTCATGAATATTCTTTTGTCACACAAATATGTGCTTATGTGCTGTGCAATGGAGCCCTTGCATCTCTGCTTCCGGATGGGATGTGTGTCCCCACTGACTTGCCATCTTACCAAGCAATAAATTTTCCCACTCAGCGAGACCTGGTCACAGCCTGAGCCCTGTGACTGGAGACCTGAAGTGTCTGTTAAGAGCAGCAGGGCGCAATCACGTCTGTGTGGGTAGGAAGTGGCGCCTCCCTGGCAGTCTGTCATCGGAGAGAAAGCATTCCTGAGGGAGAGGGTCACTCGGTTGAGGCTGCGGGAGATCCGCAACACAGGCCCTCGTGGGAGCTCAGTGTAACCAGGTAACCTTTGAAAGTGTGGGGAGGCTTGCTTCTTAATTGTCTCCAGGAGGGTAGGGGAGATCTGCTACTGACCTTTAGTTTTGTATCTTGCACAACAAAAGCTTCTTCC
>PVLD010002856.1:0-41168 GCA_004027595.1 Dinomys branickii
TACACTGCTGGTGGGAATGCAGACTGGTGCAACCACTGTGGAGAGCCGTTTGGAGATTTCTCAGCAAACTAGGTCTAGAGGTTCCATTCAAACCAGCTATTCCCCTTCTGGGTATTTTCCCAGAAGATCTGAAAACATCGTATCACTCTGATATATGTGCACCCATGTTTATAGCAGCACAATTTGTAATAGCTAAAATGTGGAAGCAACCCAAGTGTCCATCCACAGACGACTAGATTAAAAAATTGCAGCATTTTTATATAATGGAATATTATTCAGCTATAAAGAAAGACAGTTTTGGGGACTTTGTAGGCAAGTGGTCAAAACTGGAGTCCATACTCATAAGTGAAATAAATCAGCGATACATGTGCAGGCAACGTAGTGTATCACTGGTGTAAGAACCCGAGCGTGGGAATATAAACTAAGAGACATGAAGGAAATCTGTTCAAAAACAAAGAACAGATGAGATGAGGGAAAGGAGAAAAGAAAGAGACAAAAATGTATGTATGTATATATGAATATACATATATGCAGGAGGGCTAACATGGTTCTACTATTGTATTATATCACTTAATGCTAAGGAATAATTGATGACGGGTTATTTGATCAATCTTGTATGTCTGTAGCAAGTGCAGGGTCCTGAGTTCGATCCCCAGTACCGCCAAAAAAAAAAAAAAAATCTTGTATGTCTGTATGTGTTATCCTGAACACACACTTCAAAGATATCAATATGCAAAGCAGCAACTATTGGTGGTTTTTTTTTCTGTCTTTGGTTTTTTGTTTTTTGCGTTTTTCTGTTGTTGAGAGGATTAATTGTCTGACCAATTTTGCATGTCTGTATCTGGGTTCATATATATACACTTCGAAGATATCAATAGGTAAAGCAACAACCACTGTTGAATCCATGTCACCTTGTCTGTAGATCAGTTTTGATTGTACTATTTTTTATGCTAATTTGTACCTGTTTGTTAATGTTTTTGTGCTTTTATTTTTAAAAAATTTTTTTTAAAAAAGCTGATGTCCTGTGCACAGCTTCAGTTGGCTGCTGTGATGCTAGTGTAAAATATATTCATTATTAATATCAGATAGACATCATGACAGTTACCATCTCACAGGTGAAAGAAAGTAAAATTTGAACACGTGAAGAATGCATGCTAAGATTTTAACATGTTTAAGCCAAAGGAGACAGGAATTGTCATATATCAAATGCTTTCATGAAAAAAACCTATTAGCTCATTCATTGTAGTCCCACAAAGAAGAAATAAGAATAAAAAATGAAATGTTTCATAAAAAAAATGTCTTTTTAATTGTCTGAATTAAAAATTGTTATTCATTATAGTAGGCAGCTTATAGCACGCTTACACCGTTTTCTCATAGCTTTTAGACTACCAATACAGCTATTTTATAGCTTTCTTCCCGTGTAGTCTGTTTCCTCCAATTTGCTTTTTTTCTTACAGATTTGCTTGTTTCTTAGCATGTTTTTCAAACAGCTGCCCACCTCATCACACATCTTATGCTCATGTTTCAGAGTAGGGGTGGAAATGCTGATTAGCAGCTCCAGGTACTTGGTCATGGCCTTCGCCTTAGGGAGCCCTGGCCAAGCCATTCCATAGCACGAGCCCAGAAGGCAGTGCTGTGGGCTTTTAGGTCCCGCAGCTGATGGGCTCCCAGTGAAGGGCACGTCAGCCCCTGAAGCAGGAGCGTGGGGAGCGCAAAGAGGAGGGCTTTGGCCACCTGCGTAGTTTCATCAGCCCCTCTGTGTATCGTCTAGTGCCCAAGCCTAACAAAACTGTCACAATCCTGGCTTCCCCCACAGGCTGTGCCGCCTCTCTGCTGAGACCTGGGTAAGAAGCCAGCTGTGAAGAGGAGGAGGACTTAAAGCCCCATTCCTATTTGTCCCGCCTTTATCCCTGCACCTAAGGCACCTGGCGCTCTGGATTCCTGAGTGAGTAAGTGTGTGTGTGTGTGTGTGTGTGTGTGTGTGTGTGTGTGTGGTGTTTTGCAATGAGTTTTGCACCTTTGCTTACTGGAAACTTTGGCTTCAGCTTTCAGAAGTCTGCTAAATGTCTTAGCACTCATCTATCTGCTTTTCAACTTCCAAAAATGCCAGCATTGCTGTCTAATTCCCACAGGCTTACATATTTCACATATTATGTCTAGAGCCATCTTTCCTGTCACCTTGTGATCCCAGAGAGAGAAGTCATATCCCTTTCATGCCTCAGCTCTATCAAAAGTCTCACTGCAGCTTCTGAGGGTGCTTTGTGCCTCTTCTTTCTTTCCCTGAGATAGCTGCTCAGCTTGTTGGGAAAGCATGTCTTCCCCACCAGGTATGTTGCCGGCCTGCTCGTCCCAACCCTAAAGTGGAGAACCGTGGGCCACGGCCCACCACCCACTCTTTCTCTTGCACTTTCCAGTTTCAGGTCAGGGGGCTGCAGCTGCTGAGGACAGGCTGGCTGGGGTTAAATAACAGGGACCCTGTCACCATCCTCCACAATGACAACCAGGCAGCCAGGTAGGTTCCAGCCATGTCACATCCATGCGGTAGTTTTTCTGATTTGTTTGGTTGGGAACTCTTTCCATCAGCTCAGTCAGGAACAGGCGCAAGCCCTCTCATGGCTGGACATTGTCTGTGAGCTGGGCTGACCTAGCAATGTGGCATCTTTAGCTTGTGTCATGTTTCCGTATGTCCACTGCAGTAGTTTCTGGTACTCTAGACAGCCAGGAGAGTGTGAAAATGACATGAGCAGGAGGGACAGAGTGTGTTAAAGAGAATGGAGAGGGAGCCACCCTCCTGGGTAGGGCTTGGGTGACGGGACCTTTCTGTGTCGTCTCCCCAGCTCCTCATAACATGTGCTGTCCCCTGGCCAGTGCCTGCCTGAGAAACGTGTTCTTCGGATTTCTCACTGCTGCTGACCAGTTGATGTTAAGTAGCTATGGCTTTCCCAGGTTAGGTGAGTCTTAGGAGCCATGGTGCGAAGTGTCCCTTGGCGTGGTTGGGCAGGCTGGCCTTGGACGGGGAAGCAGTGCCTCAGATCCCACAGCTTCTCCATGAGGTGACAGACCTGGTCTGCCCTTTGTTCCTTTTTCTGGACAAGGTGACTGTGCTGAGGAAATTGCTTTCTAAAGCTCAGGACTCTTCTTGCATTTCAGATTTAGGCTTTTTTTAAAAAGGTAAGCACATATCATGGAAATGATTCACATACATTATTTTGATCTAAAATGCACGGCTTTTAATATCCAGATGAAATATTAAGAACTGAAAACTATACATTGGAATAAAGTATATAGCCAAATTCCAGTAAAACTGGGAAGACAATAACACCTTCTATCAGTTTTAATCTCTGAACCAAACTTTCCAAGGACAGAGGACCCAGCATTATAATAATAGTTCTCATGTAGAACAAAACCATCCATTACAATCCCTCTCTGAGCAGCAGGGCTTTCATTCTCATTCCACTGTAAAAATGATTAAGTAGGAGCCTCCATGAGGAATGTAAAAGGTTTTTCAATTAAAAGATAAATTAGAGAGAGAGGACTTTATTTATAGACGATAATAACCACGTTAGTCAAATTAATGAATCCACATTCAATAGCTGTCTAGTAAATCATAGTTCCAAATTGGAAGGATGATTCCGAGTTTCCTTACCATATAGCTTTGCACATATTAAAATGATTAGAACTGGGATTTTTAAGACCAAAGGAGATGAAAGATCACTGTTAGGATGAAGAGGTAATTATAATAACAATGACTACCATTTACTGCGCTCTCCCTCCCCAGGCCTGACCCACAAACATTAACTCATTCATTCTCCCAAACACCCCTCTAGGCCTTCTCTGCTACCATTTTACAGGTGGCATTCAGGTTCTCTTCAGTCACAGGCCGTATCTGGGGCCCTGTGCTTTTCATCCTAACGTTCCAAGAGGTTTGCTCACTACTTCTTTCAAACAAAACCCTAGATTTGATTTTAAGAAGGGTTGTAATTCAAGTATAAATGAATATGGATCTGGTGTACAAAGTTAACTCTGAAAATGGAAAAGAGGAACGTTTGACAATAGAGACATAGCTTTTCCCCAAACTGATTTATAAAGCTAACACTGCGTATAAAAACGACAGAAAGTTTTAGTGTGTGGTTGATTGATTTTGGTTTGGAACGAGATGTCTTTGCTTACAGGGACAAATAAACATGTAAGGGTATCAGAAAAATAGAGCAAAACGAAAAGAGAATTGGGGAAGGACTACTCTATAAGGTCATGTCAAGGACCAGAAAGAGTGAATTTTATCCCTCTTGCAATCCACTCCACCAGAGCTTTCCAATGCCACAGAAGACACTTGCATACACTAAACTGCACTAAAGAGGAGGAACCTTGAGGTTAGGAAGCCCAAATCTTTATTTGTGGGCATAAACATGCCTGCGCTTTGCTTCAGGGAGACATTATCTTCCAAGGCTATTTGCTATGCAAATACCCTAGGAAAGACAGTGTGGACCAAAGGCATCTTCAGCTAACACAATGTGCAAGAATGTAGAGACACAAAGATAACTGTCTTCCAACAGATAACACCAGGTATTGTATAAGCCCCGAAATTAAAAGGAATATGGACATGAAAAGACAAGTACACAGATGGAAGGGACCACGGAGATCAAAATAGATAAAACGACAAATTCATGGACATTTAGTATTTGACAAAGTCATATCAGACCAGTGGGAGAAAACACATACTTTTCAGCAAACAATAATAGGGTAGTTAAATGGAGAAAAAAAAATGGACACATCATGGTGCCCTAAAACTATGTTCCAAATGAAGCAAAGACTTAAATATTTCTAAAATGAAGCAATAAGGAATTGCACATGTTGGTGCAATAATTACATATACAGCACCACTGGGAAACAGTGGAAGGAGAATTCTGCTTTACCTGAAAAGTCCTAAGTTCTGAAGGGACTAATAAACATAGAAGGAATGGCAGACTTAGAAATGTCATTCTGAACCATCACAGTAATGACTGAATAAGGCTAAAACCATTGGTGAATGTTTGACAGGTGTGATGGTGAATTTTATGCATCAACTTGGGAGACTACACAGTTGGTAAAACACCAAAATGTTCCTGTGAAGGTATATTTTTACCTAATATTAACATTTAAATTAGTATGTTTTTAAAGCAGATTTGCTACTTCTAGAAAGATGATGGAGTGGTGAACGGCAAAGAAACAGCCTCCCCGAGATTTGCTGTCTGCACACTGGAATACAGCAACATGAAGGAGGGAAGTAGGTTCTTTTTTTTTTTTTTTTTAAGAGCAGAATATTTATTGAGAGAAAGAAAGCTTCTATCCAAGAGAGGGACAGAAGGGGGGCCCGAGTGGGTTACCCCCAACTCTGTCTGGGAAGTGGGTTCTTGAGACCTAGGAAGGACCTGAAGGGAAAAACTGGAGCCCACAGGGGGAGAGAAGAGAGAAACCTTAACATAGAAGAAGGAGATGGCAAGCCCTACTTTCCCCTGAGGGCTGCCTCAGTGTGTGGGTGGGGTGGCTCAAACATACAGACTCATAGTGACTGCTGGCAACCCCAGAGGCCTCCACAGAGAAATGCACCAGTGGAACAGAGCAGTGGATACAGCGGACTGTAGTGGCTGGTGAGTTATTTGGATTCAGATATCCCCCAGGGAAGGCAATGAGCTGATAGCCATCTTGGAAAGAGGTCAGCTGAGCTTGGAGCTCCCAGCAACTGCAGGCTGTCTCCATCTACTGGGTCCCAGTGTCAGGGTGAGGTGGAACTGAGTTCAAGTTGGCAAGAGGTCAAGGAGCCAAGCTGAAGCTGACAGGGAGCCAAGCTGAAACAGGCAGGGGGCACACATGGAGGTCACTGCCTGAACAAATCAGGTTCTGACCTCAGAGCCAGAAACCAGCCTGAACTTCAATGGACCTAAAGATGCAGGGGTGTTAGGATTATTCACACCCCCATCCTAAATGTAGGGCTGGCTTGCTGGGATTAATCAGCACAAACCTGGGGCTCTTCTGCCCACTCTGTCAATGGCAGCAGAGACATGCCCTAAAGTGGGCATTCTTCTTCTTTTTTTTTCCTTTTCATGTTTTTTTGTTTTTGTTTTGTTTTTTCTTGACCTTGTTTTTATATGAGTGTGAACATTGTTTCTAGTTTTCTTGCTGTTGCTGTTCTTGTTTTTATTTTTTCCCTCTCTCTTTCCCTCCTGTCTACTTCACGTTTCCCAAAGTTCTTGTACTCCTCCTTTGTGCTCCAGCCCTGCCTGTAATCTCTTCTTCTGTTTCTTCTATTTCTCCCAACCCCTTTTAAATTTTCTCCCTTGAAGATTGTTATGGTTGATACATTGTGTCAACTTGGGGAATCTGGAGGTTTAACAGTGATTCAGCAGGAAGCCAGGGTGCTTACTCTGTATACATCCTGAGCCTGTGGAAAAGGAAGGCATGGAGATTGTGTGAGAGCTATATGCCCCCCTCGGTGGGGGTAGGCTGTTTACAATGTAAGGGAAGAGAAGAGGCTGCTTGCAGCCATTCCTCCCTTTTGCTGGTTGTTTTTGCTGTGCTCTGCTGCCCTGAATGTTTTGCCCTCTGCCATGTGCCACTCTGCCTCTGAAACCGCCAAGTTTGGACTGAAACCTCCACAAACTGTAAGCTAAATAATCCTTTCCTTTCTTCATTTTGGGTGTTGGGTATTTTGTCTCAGCAATGAGAGAAAAGTAACCAAGACAAAGATAAAATTACTATATTGAGAGCTTATTTACTGTATATAATTTTCTAGTTTGTTTTAGATAATTAACACATTTTGTCATTTTCTAGACTGTGTTTTATACTATTGTTACTGCTGATGGTAATATTTTAGCCAAGGTGACATAATTGTTCTAATTAGTTGTCCTTCCTGGTATGCCAAGGCTGAGATTGCCTAAGGGTCATAAATAATACTATAAGACAGTGCCAAAGAACTAGGGACTAGGCCAAATATGCAGCAACTTCTCATCCCCAATAAACTGACGAGGTAGGATCTTACAACAGTCTCAAAACCCAAGATCCAGCTATACCTGGAAGGTATCTCTGAGAAGCAGTCATTTCCTAATGGTTCTAAATACTAGCCATAAAGCTATGTGCCATAAGCAACTTACAAGCATCAATCTAGGAATTAAACTAAAAAGAAAATGTACAAAATGAGAAGACACTTAAACACTATGTAACCCCAGACTTCCAGCAAACCAAAGGCAAACCCAGGGGGCAGTGAGGTGGAACAATTTAAAAGCCCCCCACCTGGACTCTCTGAAGTAGTAGCACCAGAAGTTATAAAGCAGATAAATGAGGCTCTAGAAAAAAAGCAAATCAAAAGTAATCTTTCAGATAACTACAGATATGGTGACTATAATAAAAGTCATGGTTAGTGACTCTAGAGCAGATATAGATTTTTTTAAACCATAGAGGAGCTTAGGAAAATGATGGAAACCATGAACACCCAACATAGGAAAGAAATGGAATCCATGAAAAAGATTCATACATCTAGGAGTTTAAAAATTCCATTGAAAGTTCATGCAGCAGAATGAGCCAATGTGAGGACAGAATATCTGAAATGGAAGAGAGGATTGCAGTTAGTGATCATGAAAAGAAAGATTTAGCCATGTGTGGTGGTGCATACCTGTAATCCCTGCACTCAGGAGCCTGAGGGAGAAGGATCACTAAAAGTTCAAGGCTAGCCTGACCTACCAAGTGAGTGCAAGGCCAGCTTAAACTGCAGTAAGTCCTTATCTCAAAATGACCAAGAAAAGAAAGAAAGAAAGATTTCTTAAAAATAGCAAAGAACCATATGAAAAATCAATCCAATAGTTGCTAGATGATACAAAGCAGAATAATATAAGATTGATTGGAGTCAATAAAAAAGCAAAAGATAGTGGAATGACAATAAAGGAAATTCACAGACGTAATGGCACAAAATTTCCCAAGCATGGAAAAAAAATTTGACATACAGTAAAAGAGACAGATAGAACTCCAATTAACCATGATGAAAAAAATTCTACACCAAATCATTCAATTGTCAAGATTCTAAACATTCAACACAAGAATTAATATTAAAATTGTTAGAGAAAAGAGACAAATCACCTATAAAGCAAAGTCCATCAGAATCACAGCAGACTTCTTAATACAAACCCTTAAATTGAGAAGAGCTTGGAATAAAATATTTCAAGCCCTACAAGAAAATAACCTTCAACCCAGACTGATGTATCCTGCAAAATTAAGTTTCAAAATTGATGGAGAAATAAGATACTTCCATGATAAAGAACACCTTAAGAAATTCAGGACCACCAAACCAACACTTCAAAATGTTTTGAAGGACATTCTAGAAAGAGATAACAAGTACTGCAACTCCATGAACCCAAACATAATGAATCCACAAGGCAAGGCAGGTAATAAAATGGGGGGGAAGGGAACCAACAACAGGAAAATAACATGACAAGGATAAGTTAATATGTATCAGTTATAGCCATCAATGTTAAAGGTCTCAATTCGCCAATCAAAAGACACAGACTGGCAGAGTGGATCAAGAAACAAGATCCAACAATACAAGAAACACATTGAATTCAAAGAGAAATTCATATACTGAAAGTCAAAGGATGGATAAGAATACTCCTTGAAATAGGAACATGGAAGAAAGTAGGAGTAGCTATTCTATTTGCAGACAAAGTGGATTTGAAGCCAAAGAGAAACAAAGAAGGTCACTATAGTCTTGGGGTTTTTTTTTCTTTTTCTTTTCTTTTTTTTTTTTTTTTTTGTATCAGGAATCAAACTCAGAACCTTGCACTAGCCAGGCAAGCGCTTGTGCTGCTGAGCTATATCCCTGGCCCACTATATTCTAATAAAGAGAAAAATTCAAGAAAAAGAGATAACAATCATAAATATATATACCAGCACACCCAAATACATAAAACAAATATTAGCAGACATGAAAAATCAAATATACACTAACACCACTGAAATGGAGGACTTCAGTACTCTACTGTCACAAACAGACAGATCAACTAGAAAAAAAATCAAAGAAATATCAGAACTGAACCAAACTTTTGGACTTAGTGGATGTCTACAAAGTATTCCACCCCACAACATCAGAATACACATTCTTCTCAGCTGCACCTGGGACATTCTCCAAAATAGAATACATACTGGCTCATAGAACATGCTTAAGTAAATGCAAAGGAATTGAAATTATCCCATGCATATTATAAGACCATAGTGCAATGAAAAATCAGAGTACAGAGCAATGAAACTGGAAATCAATGGCAAAAGAAAGTACAAAAGATGCATAAACACATGGAAATTAAATAACACCCTCTTGAACAACAAAGAAATCACAGATAAAATTAAAGAAGTAATTAGTAATTAGAAGTAATTATCTACAATTAAATGATGATGCCAATACAACACACCAGAACTTATGAGACAACATGAAAGCAGTCCTATGATGGAAATTTACAGTGGTGAATTCTCATATCAAAAACAGCAGAGCAGCTGGGCATGGTGGTGCATGACTATATCCCCGCATTTGGCTGACTGAAGCAGGAGGATCATTGTGAGTTCAAGACCAGCCTGGGATACAAAGTGAGCTCAAGGCCAGCCTGAACTGCATAGTGAGACCCTGTCTCAAAAAGGAAAAAAAAAAAAAAAAGAGTAAGTCAAACCTAAAGTTTATATGAGGGAGGAAATTACAAAGATGAGAGCAGAAATTAATTCAATGGAAAGAAACTACTGCAAAGGATCAATGAATCTAATAGTTGGTTCTTTGAAAGAGTAAATACAGTTAACAAATCCTTAGCCAACCTTATCAAAAAAGGGAAGAAAAGACTCCAATCCACACAATTAGGAATGAAAAGGGTGAAATCACAAGGGACCCTGTGCAGAAATTCAGATCATCCATATCTACTTTGAGAACCTGAATTCCAATAAAACAGAAGAAATGATGTAGATTCTTAGATACATATAAATTACCAAAGCTGAATCAAGAAGATATTAAAAATTCTAAATAAATATCAGTCAATGACATTGAAGATGTAATAAAAACCCTCCCAATAAAGAAAAGCCTAGGCCCGGACAGATTCACTGCTGAATTCTACAAGAAATTTAGAGAAGACCTAACACCACGACCTCTCAAACACTTTAATGAAATTGAAAGGAAAGCAGTACTCCCAAATCAATTTCTGGAAGCAAGAATTACCCTGACACCAAAACCAGAGAAGGATCCAAACAAAAATGAGAACTACAGCTCAATCTCCCTGATGAACATAGATACAAAAACCCTCAATAAAATACTGGCAAACAGAAAGCACCAAATCAAGATTATACATGATAGCCAAGTAGGATCCCTCCCATGGATACAGGAATGGTTCAACATATGCAAATAAATGAATGTAATACAATGTATTACATGAGCCAGAGACATTACAGAGCCAGAGACAAAAACCTTATGATCATCTCAATAGATGCACAAAAATCATTGACAAAATCCAACATCCATTCATGATTTTAAAATAACTATAGAAAATTGGAATAGATAGCCTTAATCTCAATCTGATAAAAGCCATCTATGACAAACCAACAACCAACATAATACTAAGTGGTAAAAAAAATGAAAGTTTTTACTCTAAGATTAGGAATAGGGCTGGGGATATAGTTCAGTGGAATAAGCGCTTGCCTAGCAAGCGCAGGGTCCCGAGTTCGATCCCCAGTACCGCAAAAAAAAAAGGAATAAGACAAGACGCCAGGGATATAGCTCAGTGGCAACAGCAGCACAGGCACCTGCCTGGCAAGCACAAGGTCCTGAGTTTGATTCCCGGCACCAAGAAAAAAAGGAGTAAGACAAGGACGGATGTTCATGGTGACCACTCCTATTAAGCATAGCTCTACGAACATCCAGAGCAATTAGATAAGAGATATAAAAGAGTAAGGGTAGTTGAGGAAGAAGTTATCATTATTTACAGGTAATGTGATGTTCTACATAGAAGCCCCCAAAACTCCTTTAAAAGACTTCTAGATTTAATAACCAAATTCAGTAGCATGGCTGGACATAAAGTCAACACTCAAAAATCAATAGCCTCCCTGTACATGGATAACAAACTCACTGAGAAATTAGAGAAACAATACTTTTCATGATAGCATCCAAAAAAAGAGAGAAATATCTAGGAATAAATCTAGCAAAGGAAATAGAAGACTTTTACATTGAAAACTATAGTGCTCTGAAAAAGGAAATCAAAGAGCATATCAGAAAATAGAAACCTATCCTTTCTGAGTGGGTAAGAAGAACAATATAGTGAAAATGGTGCTTCCAAAATTGCTACACAGATTTAAAATAATCCCCAAATATCAATACCATAGCTCACAGAATTAGACAAAACAATCCTAAAATTCATTTGGAACCAGAAGATACCTAGAATAACAAAAGCAGTTCTGGGCAACAAACTCAAGCAGGGGGGCATCACAATTCCTAACTTGAAAGTATACTACAAAGCTACTGTGTTAAAAACAGCATGGCACTGGAAAAAACCAACAGACCTAAGGATCAATGGAACAAATTAGAAGATACAGAAACAATTCTAAATATACTCAGCCACCTTATCTTTGACAAAGGAGCCAAACAACTTCACTAGATGAAAGATAGCCTTTTCAATAAATGGTGATGGAAAAACTGGCTTTTCACATGCATGCCAATGATTAAAACTAGACCCACATCTTTCACCATGCCCTAAACTAAAACTGAAATGGATCAAAGATCTAAATATTACAACAGAAATACTGAATATGCTGGAAAAGAGAACAGGTAGAACTCTTGAAGACATTGGTGTAGGTAAAGACTTTATGAATAAAACCCCAGTCACACAGAAAATATCACAAAGAATCAACAACTGGGATCTCATTAAAAAGGTTTTGCACAGCAAAAGAAATCACCAACAGAGAGAAGAGACAACCCATAAGTGGGAAATAATTTTTGCCAAATGTTCCTCAGACAAAGCACTAATGTCTAGAATATATAAAGAACTCACAAAAACCATACCCACCAAATGTAAAGACCCAATCCAAAAATGGGTATCTGAAATAAATAGACACTTCCCAGATAAAGAAGTAAAATTACAAGTAAATGTATGAGAAAATGTTCAACATGTCTGGTTGTTCGAATGATGCAAATTAAAGCAATACTGAGATTATGTCTCACCCCAAAAAGAGTGGCTATTATCAAGAAATCAACCAATAACAAATCCTGGTGGGGTCATAGGGAAAAAGGAACCCTTCTCCACTACTGGTGGGAGTATACAGCCAGTGGTATAACCACTGTGCAAATCAGTGTGGAGATTCCTCAAAAAAACTAGGACTGGGTGTTTTATTTGACCCAGCTATTCCCCTTCTTAGTTTCTTCCTGAAAGAACTAAAAGCATCACACCACGGTGATATAGGCACACCCAGGTTTACAGCAGCACAGCTTGTAGTAACTGAGCCTTGGAAACAGCCCAAATGGCCATCAGCCAATGGATAGTTAAAGAAGATGTGGGGTTTCTTTTAATATGATGGAGTTCTTTGACTCTGCCATAAAGAAGGGTGAGCTTGAGACATTTCCAGGTAAACAGGTGCACCTCAAGACCATACTCTTAAGTGAAATAAATCAGACACACGTGTTTAAGTACAGCACTGTTTCTCTGGTGTGAGGAACCAAGAGTGTAAATGAGGACAAAAATATATACTAGATCTTGGGAAAATGGAAGAAAATATTCAAATGGGGAGGGAAACAAGGGAGGAGGGAGGGGGAAAGGAAGGAAGGGACAGGAAAAAAATAGAAAAATGGAAACAATGATTTTATAAATAAAGAGGGCAAAAGGGGTTGAAGGGAGGGGAGGGGAATGGGAAAAAGAAGCAGCAAGATAAATTATGTATAGGAACAAGTTCCCAATGAGGAATGTGATCATTATGTATAACTGAAATGCACCAATAAAAAGCAAAGCAAATTTACCTTTATAATGGGGAGTGGCAGGTGGAAAGCCTTAAGAGAAAAAGACCACCAGGGCTTTCTTTTCCTTGAAAACTACAGTACTCTGAAAAAGGAAATCAAAGAGCATATCAGAAAATGGAAAGCTATCCTTTCTGCTCAGAGTCAGAAAGATCCCAAGGACAAGAAAATTCTGTGTCCAGAGTGACTTCGGATGAGCTCTTTTCTGGGTCTCCAGGCTGCCATCCTCCCAGCACACTGGGCCTGCCATTTCCACAACTGCATCATTGCATGAGCCAATTCCTTAAAACCTCTCAAGATCAGACTCTCTCAATATAGAAATCTGGTTCAAAATGAGTGACCCAATTCTAATCAAGGGGAAGGCTGTTTGGAATCATGAGGAAGCAACAAAGCCACAATGGGGACCATAGCCGGGCATGGTGACACATGACTGTAATCCCAGCACTCGGGAGGCTGAGGCAGGAGTATCATTGCAAGTTCGAGACCAGCCTGGGGTACAAAGTGAGTTCAAGGCCAGCCTGAACTGCATAGCAAGACCCTGTCTCAAAAAGACAAAAAATAAATAAATAAAATAACATGGGGACCATGCTACTTAGAAATGACCTATACTCTTTTTAAAAAATTTTTTTCTATTTTAAAGAGATAAGAAAGCAAAATAATAACAAAGAAAACAAAACAACACAAAACTAATTAAAACAATACAGAATTTCAAAATATGATGATAGGAAATTAACAGTGGTTGTTATATTACATATTGTTATCTTTGACAAAGTTGGTCAGATTACCAGATACAAGAATATAAGATTGGGCCCACTGGCGCCAACATCTGATTGGTGTGGCATTTCCCCCTCATCCCGGCTGTGCGACTTGGCCCTCACTCCAGGGACAAAGGCCCACCAGCGCAAGGCCCACCAGGCCAACATGAGATCGGCGGGGCATTTCCTCCCAGTCCTGGCTGTGCGACTCAGACCTTACTCCAGCGACAGAGGCCCACCAGTGTGCAACTCGGACCTCACTCCAGGGACAAAGGCCCACCTGCTCCAGCATCTCAGCAGCACAGCATTTCACAGCCCACATCCCAGCTGTGTGACTCAGACCTTTCTCCAGCAACGGAGGCTGACGTGCGAGGCCACATGAGCAGCGACACCCTTCTCCTCTGGTAAGGCCTACACCTGGGTTCTGCTCCACACCTTAGAGTTAGGAAGGAACTCCAACTGGGAGGACCCATCCCTGTTGGATGTTGAGACCTGCAGTGTGGAATCAGCCTAAGGCTCAGGGGTCCTCGGGGTTTGGAGGAGAGCCCTGCTCCCCCCTGACCAGCTACCTGATGATCCAGAAGCAGAAGCCGCTACCTAACCACCATAGGCTTCAAGGCTGAGGCCCACGTGCTTCCCGTCCATACACTGGACACTCTGGTACCGAAGCCTAGCACTCCCCCACTATCGTAGGTGTGGTCTGAGCTGTGCATCCCAGCAATTGCCTGGGGTCCCAGGGCCCAATGGTCCACAGTCTGCTACCACCCTGGGTTTAGTTTGACATCCAGGTAGACTAGGGTCCCTAGAGTCCTTTATGAGCTGCCTGGGTAGTCAGTAGCTCAGCACTAGTCATCTGACATTCAAAATGACAAGACAAAGGGGCAAAATGCAGTCTCAGAACAAAACTCCACCCAGAACAAGTACAGGACACAATGACATAGGAGAACTAGGAAACCTATTGACATATGAGAACCAGGAAACCACATACCTAAAATTTCTGAAATGATCACATCTAAAGTAAAGAAACAACTCCATCAGGCCATAGAAGAGATTAAATCTGAAATAATCTCTAAGGCAAAAAATGAAATGAAAATAATAATGGAAGAACTTCACATATACAGAGAAGAAACAGATAAAAGACTAAAAGATCAAAGGCAACAAATGGAAATGTTACATGAGCAATTCAGGAATGAATTAGAACATATGAAACAGTCTCAAAGAGATTTCCAGGAAATGAAAACTGCCAATGAAAGCTTGCAAAACCGCTCGAATGAATCTGAAGATAGAATTTTAGATCTTGAAGACAGCATGACAGCTAACGATTGTGAAAGGAAGAATCTCTTAAAGTCAACAAGGAACCAGGAGAAATCAATCCAACAGCTGCAAGATGTAGCAAAGAGAAATAATGTGCGGGTAATAGGAATCAGTGAAACAGCAGGAGGCAACACAAATGACATAAAAAGAATATTTGGAGAAATAATAGCAGAAAATTTCCCAAGCATGCTAAAAGATACTGATGTGCAGGTAAATGAAGCATATAGAACTCCAATGAGCCACAACCCAAATAAAACCACACCCAGACATATAATAGTCAAGATCCCAGATATGAGCAAAAGAACACAATATTAAAAGCTGCTAGAGAAAAGAAGCAGATCACCTATAAAGGAAAGCCCATCAGAATCACAGAAGACTTAACAGAAACCATGAAATCAAGAAGAGCTTGGAGTGAGGTATTACAGATTCTCAGACAAAACAGCTTCCAACCCAGGCTGATGTATCCTGCAAAACTATCCTTCAAATTCAATGGAGAAATAAAATATTTCCATGACAAAGAACAACTGAAAAACTTCATGAGTGCCAAACCAACATTACAAAAAGTACTGAAAGATATTCTAGACAGAGGAAAAGGTGACCACAATCCCAAAAACAACAATAGAAAGGAACCCTTAAGCAGAACAAAAAATTAAATAGCAAAAGTAGGAAAGCAACATCAAGTAAACAGCATGACAAGAATAATCCAACGTATAACAGTTATAACTATCAATGTAAATGGCCTCAATTCACTAGACAAAAGAAACAGACTGCCAGAGTGGATTAAGAGACAGAATCCCACAATATGCTGTATACAGGAAACACACTACTCAAAAGGAAATCCACAGACTGAAAGTCAAAGGTTGGAAAACAATCCTCCATGCAACAGGTTCCCAGAAAAAAGCAGGGGTAGCTGTTATGTTTGCAGACAATGTAAACTTCAAACTGATAACAATCAAAAGGGACAAAGAAGGCCACTATAAACTAGTTAGGGGAAAACTGCAAGAGGAAGAGATAACAATCCTAAACATGTATGCACCAAATACTGGAGCACCAAACTATGTAAGGCAAATCTTAATGGACATAAAAAACCAAATAAACAATAACACTATTGTGATAGGGGACCTAAATACCCCTTTGACGCAAAGAGACAGGTCAAATGGACTAAAATTCAGCAAAGATATAACAGACCTGAACCAAATGTGTGAACAAATGGCCTTAGTAGATGTTTACAGAGTGTTCCACCCCACAACACCAGAATACATATTTTTCTCAGCTGCACATGGGACTTTCTCTAAAATAGACCATATTCTAGCCCATAGAGCATACCTACCTAAATGCAAAAGGATTGAAATTATCTGATGCATATTATCTGACCACAGTGTAATAACATTCGAAATTAACGACAAAGGGAAATCCAAAAACTCTATAAACACTTGGAAATTAGACCACAACCTCCTGAATAACCAATGGGTCACAGAAAAAATTAAAGAAGAAATTTAAAAATACCTACAAACAAATGAAAATACAAATACAATTTATAGGAATCTGTGGGATGCAATGAAACCAATCCTCAGAGGGAAATTTATAGTGATGAACTCACACATGAAGAAAACAGAAAGAGAACAAATAAATAGCCTAATGTTGCAGCTCAAACTCTTAGAAAAAGAGCAACAAGCCAAACTAAGAGCCCAAAGAAGGGAGGAGATTATAAAGCTTAGGGCAGAAATAAATGCAATTGAGACGAAGAAAACTCTACAAAAAATAAGTGAATCAAAGAGTTGGTTTTTTGAAAGAGTAAATAAAATTGATAAACCTCTAGCCAATCTTATCAAAAAAAGAAAGGAAAGAACTCAAATTCATGCCATAAGGAATGAAAAGGATGAAATCACTACAGATCCTACAGAAATTCAAAAGATCATTAATACCTACTTGGAGAATCCTTACTCCAATAGGATAGAAAACCCAGAAGAAATCGACAGATTCCTAGAAATGTACGAATACCAAAGTTGAACCAGGAAGATATAAAAACCCTGAACAACCCAATATCAATGAATGAGATTGAGAATGTCATTAAAAACTTACCAACAAAGAAAGGCCGAGGCCCTGATGGATTCACAGCAGAATTATATAAAACATTCAGCAAAGATTTAATGCCAACACTCCTCAAACTCTTCAATGAAATTGAAAAGGAAGCAATTCTCCCTAACTCATTTCTGGAGGCAAGTATCATACTAATACCAAAACCAGAGAAGGACCCAACCAAGAAAGAGATCTATAGGCCAATCTCCCTAATGAACATAGATGCAAAGATACTCAATAAAATACTAGCAAATAGAAAGCAGCAAATCATAAGGAAAATTATACACCATGACCAGGTTGGATTTATTCCAGGAATGCAGGGATGGTTCAATATTCACAAGTCAATTAATGTAATATACCATATCAATAGAGCCAAAGACAAAAACCACATGATCATCTCAATAGATGTGGAAAAAGCTTTTGATAAAGTCCAACATGCATTCATGTTAAAAACCCTATAAAAAATAGGAATAGATGTCCTCTACCTCAATCTAATCAAAGCCATCTATGACAAACCAACAGCCAACATCATACTAAATGGACAAAAGGTAAAAGCTCTCACTTTAAAGAAAGGAACAAGACAAGGATGTCCACTGTCACCACTACTATTCAACATAGTTCTAGAAGCATTAGCCAGAGCAATTAGACAAGAGAGTGAAATAAAAGGAATACGGATAGGAAAGGAAGAAGTAAAACTATCACTATTTGCAAGTGACATGATACTTTACATGGAAGACCCCAAAAACTCCACAAGAAGGCTCCTTCAATTAATTGACAAATTCAGCAGAGTAGCTGGATACAAAGTCAACACCCAAAAATCAATAGCATTCCTATACACACACAAACAACAAACAGACTGAGAGAGAAATTAAGGAAACCATACCTTTTACAATAGCATCCAAGAAATTGAAATATTTAGGAATCAATCTAACAAAAGAGGAAAAAGACCTATTCAATGAAAACTACAGTACTCTGCAAAAAGAGATCGAAGAGGATTTCAATAAATGGAAAAACATTCCCTGCTCATGGTTAGGAAGAACCAACATTGTGAAAATGGCCATAATACCAAAATTCTTGTACAGATTCAATGCAATTCCCATTAAACTACCATCAGCATACCTCACAGATCTAGAGAAAACATGCCTTATATTCATCTGGAACCAGAAGAGACCTAGAATAGCAAAAGAAATTCTGGGCCACAAGGACAAGTCAGGTGGAATCACAATCCCTGACGTGAAATTATACTACAAAGCTACTGTAATAAAATCAACCTGGTACTGGCTCAGAAACAGACCTGAGGATCAATGGAACAGACTGGAAGATACAGCCACAACCACAAACACACTCAGCCACCTAATCTTTGACAAAGGGGCCAGACAAGCTCGTTGGAAGAAAGATAGCCTCTTCAAATGGTGCTGGAGAAATTGGCTTGCCACTTGCTGAAGATTGAAAATAGACCCAAGTCTATCACCAAGCACCAAACTCAAGTCAAAGTGGATCACAGATCTCAACATTAAAACAGAAACTCTAAACCTATTGGAAGAGAAAGTAGGTAAAAATCTTGAAGACGTAGGAGTAGGCAGAGATTTCATGAACAAAAATGAAACTGCAAGGGAAACACTTTAAAGAATCAATAACTGGGACCTCATTTTACTGAAAAGTTTTTGTACATCTAAAGAAATCACCAGCAGAGTAAAAAGAAAACACACAGATTGGGAAAAAATCCTAACTGGATGTTCCTCGGATAAAGGCCTTCTATCTAGAACATAAAAAGAATTAAAAAACATGAACCTATCCAAATTCAAAGAGCCAATCCAGAAATGGGCATCTGAGATGAATACACACTGCTCAGATAAAGAAACACAAAGGGCAAATAAATATATGAGAAAATGTTCTACATCTTTAGTCATTCGAGAAATGCAAATGAAAACAACATTGAGATTTCATCTCACCCAGTAAGATTGGCCAGCATCAAGAAATCGTCCAATAACAGATGTTGGTGAGGCTGTGGAGAAATAGGAACTCTTCTGCACTGCTGGTGGGAATGCAGACTGGTGAAACCACTGTGGAGATCGGTTTGGAGATTCCTCAGCACACTAGGTCTAGAGGTCCCATTCAACCCAGCTATTCCCCTCCTGGGCATTTTCCCAGAAGATCTGAAAACGTCATATCACTGTGATATCTGTGCACCCATGTTTATAGCAGCACCATTTGTAATAGCTAAATCATGGAAGCAACCCAAATGTCCATCCACAAAGGAATGGATTAAAAAACTGTGGCATTTTTACACAATGGAATATTATTCAGCTATAAAGAAGGACAAGCTGGAGGCTTTTATAGGCAAATGGTCACAGTTAGAGACCATACTCATAAGTGAGGTAAATCAGATGTGCATGTGCAAACAGTGTATTGTATCATTAGTGTAGGAACCTGGAGGTGGGAATATAAATTGGGAGGTATGAAAGGAGACTGCTCAAAAGTAGAGAGCGATCGGGATGAAAGGAAGGAGAAAAGGAAGAGGGGGATAGCTGTGTAGGTGTGTATGTATGTGCAGGATGGCTGACATGGTTGCACTATTGTCTCATATAGTTTTGATGTAAGGAACAATTGATGATTAATTGTTTGATCAATCTTGTATGTCTATTTGTATTGTCCTGAGCATACACTTTGAAGTTATCAATATGTAACACAACCTTTGTTGATCCCCTGCCACCTTATCTGTAGTTCAGTTTTTGTACTGTTCTTGTGCTACTGTGTGTCTGTTTGTTGGTGTTTTTGTTCCTTTACTTTTAAAATTAAAAAAAGAATATAAGATCAAACAATTAAAGAGAATAAAAAGTAATTTTAAAAAATTAGAAATAACAGAGTTTCACTAATCAAGATGGTAGGGATTCAACAGTGCTTGTTATATTGCATGTTGTTGTCTTCAAATTAGTTGTTCAGATTAACAGATATAAGCATGCAAAATTGGTCAAAATAAGATTTAAGCATTAGCTATTCCTTTCAATAAACCAATAGACATCAGCAGTTCAATTATCCCAGCTGTCCTTGTATATCCATATATATTTTTCACTTCTTTCTTTCTTTTCTCCTTTGCCTCATCCCAGTTATTCCTTCCCTTTAAGCAATTTCTTTCCTTTTCACAGTATCTATTGTACCTTTCAGGTTTTATTTACTCTTTCAAGTTCTTACACTAAGGAGACAATATTATGTTTACACATTCAGGTCTGATTTATTTCACTTATGTGTATAGTCTCTAGTTGCATCCATTTACCTATGAAAGCCTCGAGTTTATCCTTTTTTTTTTAAGCTGAGTAATACTCCACTGTATAAAAATATCACATCTTTTTTACCCATTCCTCAATTGATGGGCATTTGGGTTGTTTCTAAGATTTAGCTACAACAAATTGCACTCCTATAAATATGAGCTCACATATATTACTGTGGTATGATATTTTCAGTTCTTCTGGAAAAATACCCAGAAGAGGAACAGCTGGGTCAAATGGGACCTCTAATCCTAGTTTTTTGAGGAATCTCTGCACTGATTTCCAGTGTTGGTACCAGTCTACACTCCCACCAACAGTGGAGAAGGGTTCCTTTTTCCCTACAGCCCCTCCAGCGTTTGTTATGGTTTTTCTTCTTGATAATGGCCATTCTTTCTGGGGTGAGATGGGATCTCAGTGTTGTTTTAATTTGCACTTCTCAAATGACCAACATTTTTTCATATATTTATTTGCTAATTGTATTTCTTCATCTGAGAAGTGCATATTCTGAAAAAAGAGACTGAAGAGAATTTCAGAGAATAAAAAGATATCCCTTGCTCATGGATAGGAAAAACCAGCATTGTGAAAATGACCACACTCCAAAATTTTTATACAGATTCAAAGCAATCCCAATGAAGATACCATTAGTATACCTCACAGATCTAGAAAAAATGTTCCTAAAATTCATCTGGAACCAGAAGAGACCTAGAATAGCAAAAGCCATCCTGAGCAACAAAGGAAAGGCAGAAGGCATCACAGTCCCTCACTTGAAATTATACTGCAAAGCTTCTGTGATAAAATCAGCATGGTACTGACCTGAGGATCAATAGAACAGATTAGAAGATGCAGACATAACTGCAAACACATTCAGCCACCTTATCTTTGACAAAGGGGCCAAATATGTTCACTGGAAGAAAGATGGCCTCTTTTAACAAATGGTGCTGGAAAAACTGGTTTTCCACATGTCAAAGACTGAAACTAGATCCATATCTATCACTGTGCGCTGAACTAAAGTCAAAATGGATCTAAGATCTAAATATTAAAACAGAAACATAAAATCTGCTAGAAGAGAAAGTTGGTAGAAATCTTGATGACAGCAGTAAGCAGAGAGTTCATGAGCAAAACCAAACTGCATGGGAAATACTTCAGTGAATCAACAACTGGGATCTCATCTTACTGAAAGGTTTTTGCACATCAAAAGAAATCACCAACAGGGTAAAAAGAAAACCCAAGAATTCAAAAAAATTTTAGCTAGCTGTCCATCAGACAAAGGACTTCTATTTAGAACATATAAAGAAGACCCCAAAATGCAAAGACCCAAACAAAAAAGTGACCTGTACTCTAAAAATGTCAATGCATTAAAGACCAAAAAGAAAAAAAAAAAAAAAAAAACTGAAGAACTGATCATGATTAGAGGAAAGAGACATGGCAACTGTATCAGTCAGGGTTTACTAGAGAGACAGATTTAACACAGATATACAAATGTACAACAAATTACCTATTTGGCTTACAATGGTCAGCTACAGGGTTAGATGAGGAAGTGTGCAGAGGGTGTCTGCACACTGGAGATTGAAGAGCCCTGGCCTGGGGCCTGGAGCTCACCGCAGTGTCTGTGCAAGTCCGTATCAAGGGCTGTTCAATCTGCGACGAAATGCTGATGAGTCTATGTTGAAGGCGGGAAAGCCAACACCAGAGTGCTGAAGAGCCCCAGGCGGAAGCCGAAGGGTCCGCACCGGAAGCCAGGAGAGGACCAAGCTGAAGGCGAAGACTGGAGCTCCTGCGAAGAACCAGCAGCCGGTCCCTCCTCAGTTCCTTTTTATAGTCTCCCAGCTCCGGGGAGGTGGGGGGGGTCCTCTACACCCACACCCTCTGCATGCCTTCCTCTTGCACAGGCTTAGGATGAATACAAATAAGCACCCTGGCTCCCTTCTGAGTCACATCGTTAACCTTCTAAACTTCCCAAATTAACATAATAAACAACATCCCACTTGGGTAAGGGCGTGTCCTTTTTACCTCAAGATTTACAACTGCTGAGTTACTCAGCCAAACCTCTAGACTGCCCAAGTTGACACAATGTATCAACCATAACAGCAACTCAGTATAAGCGCAATCCTGGTCAAAACTAGATCAGAAGAAAATTACTATAAAAGTCACCACTGGACAATTACCTGGATGATAGAATTACCTGGATGATAGAACGGTGTTGGTGTTATTAAATCTCTTGACTACTATTGTAGTTAGGTGAGAGACAAAGGGAGTATGACACAGGCTAGAAACACTGTAAAAAAGGAAGGAGCCCCCTCCTCTCCAGTGGAAAAAGATTTGCCTATTCTTTAATTCCTGAAATTAAAGATTGGATCAGTGGTAATGATGCGAAGTCATCAAAGCAATCCCCAAAACTAAAACCTCTGCATTGGCAAAAGCGTATGTTCTCTGAGCATTTTCACCACCCTTGGGATCTAGAGTATTTACTTGTCCTTGAATGTAAGAAGCCGGTATTCCAGTAAGTCTGAAGATCACTCCTTGTTTATGTAACTGTCACACAGCACTGATTTGAGTTAGCGGTAACCTAGGTGCGTGACGTCCAAAGTGTGGAAGTAGACAATAGAGTTGACTATTGAACGTCCAAGGCCAAGCCTAATTGCAGCACTCAATCACAGACTTTGGCCAAGTTCAAGGTAAACTTCCTTATAGGCTTATTTGCTACCAGATGTTTTCTGAGAAAGGTTTCCTGGTCTTTGCACTGAATGCAGGAATAGGAGGTACAGTAGGATTCAGATCACATGCCACGTGACCCCTGGGTTCCCTGGACACTGCCACCTCACACAGCGTCCTTAAGGGCTGGATGGTTCAAATCCACACTTCACATCTGTTCGTCTCTGTGTAGGGACACAGAGGCAGAATCTGTCCTATGTCACACCATCTAGAGAGTTGGCCATTGATACGGTTTTGTTAAAAGAATGAAAAAGTGGGAATTCTAAACCCGGTGGATGCACTGAACTTCACTGCAGGCTGTATTTGGAACCAGGAGCAGTGCTTTCAGTAACCCCGAGAGAAGAAGCCATGCATCGTCAAGGTGCCCATCCCTTGCATTCCATTCCAAGTCCCTTTTAGTATAATTACAGCACTGGAGCCCATTTATCCGCCCCAGGAGCCTTTCCCAGCTTCTCATTTTTAACTGTCACCAGCGCATCCAAGGCTTTTCACTTCCTTTTGTGCTTACTCATCTTACTCCTTCCTATCTATTACTGAACCTTCTTTTATCCAGTGCAGTTTTGAGAGCAATTAAAGATCCATTTAGAAGAGACCCGGGAAAGCCGGAGCCCATGCCTGCCTGCTGAATGGAGGCCGCTCACCCTTCCCAGCCCGGCGTTCTTTCCCTTTGCTTCAGAGGCACTGAGGGGAGAACAGGAACCCAGCCTGTGGACAGGAACCCAGGCTGTGCACGTGGCCTAATGAAATGAAGACGCTCCAACAAGAGACACCAGCTAAAGGGTGTCCACTGAAAATGCTTTTTCATTATGAGTCAGTGCCCAGGGTTTGTCTTTATTAAAGAAAGATTCCTCCCAAGCTAGGTCAGGTTCTTCTCTTGTTGAAAACAGCATGTCCTCGTTTGCCCTGGGACTGTCCAGAGCTGTGGTGATTAATGGGAGCCCCGGGAGCAGAGCAGCCCTGGGCAGGCAGGCTTCTTGGTATCTGAAAGGGAAGCACTTACCGCCTGACTGCTCTGCCACCTCACTTTTGGCTCTCAGAAGGGTGGGTGGCTTCAGGATGGGCAACTCGACCCTTCCATCCCATGCAACAGTGGCTGCCGCGGTGTAGCCAAACAGGCCTGCTGCCAACTCTCTACAACAACCATCAACATCAGACACTGCCAGCAGATGCTTTCTCAAGGTCAACCTCTTGCCTTCTACGAGTCATATAAAAGCTAGTTTTAGGTTTCCTGTGGCCAAAAGCATATGTCCAGCTGGGCATGGTGGCGCACACCTACAATCAGGGGGCTGCGGCAGGAGAATCACTGTGAGTCCAAGGCCAGCCTGGGCTACATAATGAGTTTGAAGTCCATGTGAACTACATAGTGAGACCTTCTCAAAAGAAACAAAACAACAAGGAGTCACTCAGAGATTCCCCCAGCAGCTGCACCTTAGACTCAGGCAAGAAGCTTGTTCTAAACTGAAGCCAGAGCAATCTCTCTGCCAGCAGGTGGCAGGCCTGGGACTTGAGCCAGATCTGGGTGAAGGAAACCTCAGCTCAGCCTCACAATGCAGTTCCTGGAGTTCAAAGGACAGGTGATACCTCTGAATCACCAGGTAGGTGTAGCTGCTAGACACTGCTCTGCTGGGCTCCCTTACCAGTATGACACTTACGTGTCACAGAAGGGCTGGTGTTTTCCCCAGGGCACACTTCAGGATCTCTGTGTCAGAGACAGTGTGACCCTTTGGGAAGAATACAACAGTGAGGAGTCTGGGAGGCTGAGGCAGGAGGATAGTCACGAGTTCAAGGCCAGTCTGAGCTACATAATGAATTGAAGAGCAGCCTAAACTACATAGTAAGACCCTGTCCCAAAAACCAGCAGAGAGAGGGAGAGAGAGGCAGAGACAGACAGACAGACAAAGGGAGAGGAGGGGAGAGAGAGAGAGAGAGAGAGAGAGAGAGAGAGGTCAGGAGAAGAATCTAAAGGCTTCCTTCTGATTAAAGGACTAGGCTGCCCCCTTGGAAGAAAGCTGCTGCCCCGACCTTACCCAGGGCAGCATCCTTGCGAGCAGGGCCATATTTGTTTCCCAGCCCTGTGCTAGGTGAGTTACACAACTTCTGTTTCTGTCTCCCGTCCAAACAATGGGGACAGTAACAGCGTCTGCCTTAAAGGGCTTCTGTGATCACTGGGCAACACATGATGTGTTTGGCACGGCTGGCATGAGACGGCTTTAATGACATCACTGTCACAGTCAGACTTCCCGATCCCCTCACCTTGACACAGTACCCCAAGTTGACAGCTGGGAGCCCAAAGGTTGCCTTGAGGCCACACTGCCCAGGTCCAGGAGGAAAGGTCTTCTCATCCTGTGCCTTCACTGCAGGGCTGCAGCTTGTCCAGGTCACCTGGGCCCTTCCCTGGCTGCCCCTGTGTTCTTGTCACCAAGTTCTTCTCCAGCCAGCTCATCATTCCTCTTTGTTACTTACATATTTTCTAAGGTTTTGTTTTGTTTTGTTTTTGTTTTTTGAGATGCAGTTTCACTGTGCAGTCCAGGCTGGCCTCACATTTACAGCAATCTGCCTGCCTCAGCCTCTCCAATGCTGGAGTTAAAGGCATGTGCTGCCATACCTGGCATTACTTAGGTATTTTTAATTTTTAATATTTTGTTTTAATTTTCACTTAGTTTATCTTTAATCATAAAGTGAAAGGATGTGAGAAAATCCTTCAATCCTTCTGTACAGCAGAAATCTTCTGCAATATGCTGTCCTGAGCAGTTCTTTACATGGTGGTTCTCCTTCTTCATAGTCCAGAAGGACCACCAGGAAAACTCATTTACACTTCAGATTTCTGGCTGTGCCCCAAGTGTTCTAGGTGAGCAGAGGAACCGGGAGACTGGGGCCCTGAAGACCCGGTAGCTTTGCCTTAGCAACAGTCCTGGGTAGGGCTGTGGCCTCAACACGGTGCTCTTTCTGACCCTGCTCATGGGAACACTTTGCCACACACCTCCTTCCAGTTGCTGGGGGCTGTCCTGTGGCCCCAGTGCCTCCCTAGTCACCCACCACTGGCGCTGTCCCCTGGACACGGCAGCCTGCACCTTCTCTCGTTTGCTGGTCTCGGCTAGGATCTCTCGGAAGAAGTGCCGCAGCAGGAGGCACAGACGTGTCCCCTCTTGGAGCCTGGACTCTGAGTCTGCTCTCCACACAGGTCTGCATGTGAGGAAGCACGTGCAGAGCTGGACCTAAGCAGGCCAGGCCTGGCAAGCACAGAGCCTGGAGCAGAGACTGAAACCCAGAAAGTCCTGAAGCCTGCAAGAGGAGCCTCTGGAAAGAAAGGGCCAAAGCCCAGGGCGGGGGGGCGAAGGCCCAGCACCAAGAACACAGAGGCTCAGAACCCCATACGCAGCACCTTGGGAGATGGTTCTCCTTAAATCCCGGGCCGCTGCAGCCTGGTGCCCATTTCATCAACTACACTGGCCTTGCCCTCTGCTCAAAACCTTCTGATGGTTTTCTTTTTGTTTTTTGACACAGGGTGTCACTGTGTTCCCCGGGCTGGGCTCAGCTCCTAGCAATCTTCTTGCCTCAGCCTCTGGAGTGCTGGGATCACAGGGGTGTGCTATGGCACCTGGCTTGTAAGAGTTCCTTTCTATCTCTTTTGCTCTAGGTGGTTCGAGGGGCTTTTGTGTCTGCTTATCCTCTCCAGCTCATCCACTTGGCCCACTCCTGGGATTTAAAATGCCCGGCCTTTCCCTGACCAGGTTTCTACCCTGAATGGATAAAATGATTAGCGGGGTGGCTGGGAGGAGGAAACCCTTCCCGGAGGGGACACAAGATATCAGGTGGCCCCGAGGCCCTGTCTCTTCTCTGCAGTCAGGGTTGCCAGCCGCTGAGCACTGGAGGGGCCCTACCTTTAGGTGAACCCCCTGCTGGAAACCATTCTAACTCAGATTTCTATAAGGCTCTTGTTGTCTTGTCAAGGTGATTGCCAGCAGCCTCCAGCTCTGTTTCTGAAATCTTCAGCCCTCCAGTCCTTTCTGTCAGGCTCACTCACACATGAAGAGAACTTCTGTGTAGGCAGAGCCCCTCCAAGCCAAGAGTTCTTTTGTTAATGAACAATAAAAGCAGTCAGAGCTTCATTTTAGCAGGTTAACAAAAAAAACATAATCTCAAAGAACACATTGAGAGCTGGGTGTGGTGGTGCAGGTCTGTAATCCCACCACTCGGGAGGCTGAGGCAGGAGGATCATTGGGAGTTCGGTCTACATAGCGAGACCCAGGCCAAAGTGAACTGCATGGCAAGATTCCGTGTCCCCCCCCAACAAAACAAAAACACATGGGGATCAGAATTGCATACTGAACACAAAATTAAAAAGCCAGTCATCGCAAGAAATACATTCACCAAGATACGTTCATTCATCCAAGTTCCCATTCTCCGTTTGGAGAGAGCTGCTTTCCTCTCTGATTCCTGGGAGTTGGATGAATTCCTTTTCTTCCTCTTTCTCTTTGCAGTGCTCCAAGCCAACTCCCAGCACAGCCCTCACAGCCACGCTGCCCTGGCATTGTTCTCCGGGTGGCGTTCACGCCAGCCCCCGTGGCACGTCCTCTCGCTGGCTTGGCCGTCTTTGGGTTGTTCTCACAGCTGCTCTTCTTGGCCCTGCTGCCGGTTCCCCTTCACCTAGACCCAGCCTCCAGTCTGGCATCTTCGCGTAACTTTGAGGTCAGGTGGCCACAAGGTGTGGAACCTCAGGCACCTCACAGGGCGGCCTGAGAAACTGGTTTTACAGGACTCTAGCAAGAGAGTGTAGGAATGTCTGTGGAAGCACTGATTCAGGGAAAAGTCCAGACCCACGTCCCAGGGAGGTCCATCCTCATCCGGGCAAAAGCCGTGAGCGTCACATCGCCAGGAGTTGCTGCTGTCACTTGGGCTCTGCTTCAGGGCTGGCTCATGTCCCTAGATTGCTCCCTGTGTCCTTTGTAAAGGGCAGCAGGCCTCAGGGGCCTCAGGAAGAAGCCCCACCTTGCCTCGCCTGGTTTCTCCAGGACCTGTGGGGCTGGCTCCTCTATGGATGTCAAACCGGGCCTCTGGCTCTCCCCACTGGATGCCATTAGCAGATGCCTTCTTCAGGTTCAAAAACCAAAACCACCCATGAGATCTAAGAGGTCCTCCTGCTTTTTGCGGACCAGGAACAAGGAGCAAGCGACACAGGCCCTCGGAGTCCGAGTGCAGAGTGAATTGTGACAGAGGCATTAGGGGAGCGGAGCCACTCCCAAGAGCTCAGAGCTGCCTGGGCAGCAGATGAGGAAACATGCTGTGTGGAAATCTGTGAGGGAGATGGCGTGCTGGCCCTGACAGAGCCCCTGCGGGGCCATCGTTTCCTCCTACGTTTACTTACTACTTAGGTTTACTCCTCGTGACACAGACTAAACACAACTTTGAGAATATTTTCTAAAACGACTAAGACTGTTCTCTTGGAAAGTTCCCACCAGCAGGACTGACCACCAGTATTTTAAGAAGTGTTTACGATGTTATTGCTGCATAAACAATGTTAAATATAACTGAAAAGGAAAGGAAAATTCGGGGGTTTTTTTCAGTGCTTTGAGATCAAAGCCAGGGTTCATGAATGCTAAGCAAGTGCTCTGCCACTACTGAGATACATTCTCCAGCTTTCAAAAGTTTTATTTTGAGTCCTCCATGATGGTGCTTGCCTGTAGTCCCAGCACTTGGGAAGCTGAGACAGGAGGATTGCCATGAGCTCAAGGCCAGCCTGAACTACATAGCAAGACCCTGTCTCAAAAACAAAACCAACAACAAAAAAAGTTTTTAAAATTTGACACCGAGCCTCACTAAGCTACCCAAGCTCTCCTTGAGCTTGCCATTCTCCTGCCTTGTTTCCAAGTAGCTGAGATTAAGAATTCTACTCTTCGCCTGGGCGTGGTGGTCCGTGTTTATAATCCTAGCGCTCTGGAGGCCAAGGTGGAAGAATCAGAAGTTCAAGGACAGCTTCTATTATGCAGCAGGACTATGCTTTAAGAAAAAATTTAAATTAAGAAAATAGAAATTTAAAAACTCTGCTCTTACGCCCTCTCCCCAAATTAAGTGATCTTAATGTTTTCATGTCCCTCCAGTCTCCACTGAATGACTGTGTTCCTCTTCAGCAAAAATCTTTTAAGCAGATCCAAATCCAACTTCTCAACACCAGCTTCTAAGGAACCCTAGAGGAATAACGCGCACAGGAGGCCTATGATATTCTGGGAGAAAAGTGTGGTCGCATTTGCAGCCGTTTGTTCTGTCATGGCCTGACATCCCGTGGAGGGCATCCATGTGAATGCCTCAGGAATGTCCACACCACTGTCCTTTACAAGGACTTTAAACACCAGGTGTCATCGTACTTCCCACTTTACAGATAAGTGAACTTTGACCCAGATAAGTGGACTTCTCTATCAAGATAACAGGAAGAGCAGATGACAGAGGCAGGAAGAAATCCCAGGACTCCTGCTTCCCAAGCTGACGGCTTTGCACACACCCTTTCCTCACCGTGTGTCCAGAGTTTCGGAGCAAAGGACAGGTCGGAGTGAAGCATCAGGACTGCAAAGGGTGCACTAGATCCAAATCAATACGTGGGGGTCGCAGGCACTTTCTTCATCACCAGAACAAAATACTTGACACCCACAACATAAAGGAGGAGAGGTTTATTTCGGGTCCCCATGTGTAGGGGTTTCAGCCTATAGTCAGCAGGGCACAGGGCTGGCGGCCTGGCAGAGGGGCCTGGCAGAGGAGAAAGAGCTTGGGCTCAGAGGTGGGGGCAGAGAGGAAAGGAAGGAGCGGCAGGGAGACAGACCCTTCCAGCCACCCCGGGACCCACCTCCCCTGACCAGCCTCCACCCCCAGCCTCACACTCCGCTGTCGTGGATGAGTCCCCGAGCAGCACTGCACTCCATGGTCCCGCCACCTGTTCAAAGCCCACCTGTGCGTGGTGCAGACTGGGGGCATCTAGCTAGGAGCCCTGGTGCTTGGAAACTTGATTCCCAAATTCCTATACTGATGATGGTTTCTCAAGGTGCGGCCTTTGGGAGCTGGTTAGGATTAGATGAGGCCACAAGGGTGGCATCTTGTGACAGCCCTGGGGCTTTCTGAGAAGAGTGACTGAGCACACCTGTACCCTCACACGCACCATGTTAGGAGGTGGCAGAGGCCTTCCCAAATACTGGCTCCTTGAAAGCAGACTTCAGCCTCTAGGACTTTGAGATTTTGCTTTGTAAATGATCCAGTGTGTGCTCCAGTCACAGCCACAGAAACAGACACAAACAGGACGCTTAGCTGGGCGTGATGGTACATGCTTATAATCCCAGCACTCAGGAGGCCAAGGCAGGGGCAGGCTGAGGCAGGAGGATTGTTGTGAGTTCAAGGCCAGCCTGAACTGTAGAGTTAGACCCTGTCTCAAAAGACACCAAAAAAAAAAAAAAACCAAACCAGGGAAGCTTATGCAGAACAGATTTTCCTCAAGTTTTAATTACATTTCCTGCACTATAAAGGTTACATTTAGTAGAAATTGTCCCAGACCAAAAGTTAGAAAATTTAGGTTTAGCCGGGCGTGGTGGCGCACGCCTGTAATCTCAGCACTTGGGAGGCTGAGGCAGGAGGATCATTGCAAGTTTGAGGCCAGCCTGGGCTACAAAGTGAGCTCAAGGCCAGCCTGAACTGCACAGTGAAACTCTGTCTCAAAAAAAAAAAAACAAAAAAAGAACATTTAGGTTTAATGAGACCTCTACTATTTTTGTTTTTGGTTGGGCTAGGGAGTGAACCCAGGGCCTCAGGCATGCAAGGCAAGTACTCTACCACTAAGCCACATCCCCAGCCTCCACTATTTATGAACACTAAGCCTTTAGATGAACGGTTTTGCTTCTTTGCGCTTTGGTTTCTTCATTTAGAAAAAGACAAAACAAAAAACCAGGACAAAAATATGAACTAAGTATATATTAAGAATATGACTCAGCACCCCAGGAGGCTGAGGCAGGAGGATTGTAGATTGGATTCCAGTTTGGGAATTTAGTAATTTACTGAGTTTCTGTCTCAAAATTTAAAAGAATAAAAACGGGCTGGGGATGTAGCTAGGTACAAAGGTTCTGCATTCAATGCCCAGTACTGAACAAAAGAAAAGTGAAAAATATTCTATCATTTAAACTCTCCTTCTCCCTGTAAGTAGGCATTTAGATAAGTGGACCAAAAGACATGGGGTTTTTTTTCACTTAAAAATATAAAGTTACTTATTGTTCAATCTCCAGCACTGCCAAAAAAAAAAAAAACCCTAGAAATACATTCAAAAGCATACACATGGCCAAAAATAGCATGGATATGTGACTCAAATTCTAGAAATTCTGCTATAAGTTACTTTCCAGGAAAGCAGAGCATCTGACAAATTTTAACCTTGCCTCGATGATAACTTCATCCTGGGTTGCCTGACAGTTCGAAATTATCACTTGCAGTGACAGCCTGGGAACTTGGGAAGCTCAGAGGACAACACTGGCCCTGAGGCAATTCTGGGTGCCTGAGTCAAACTTGTTAGGTTGCGAGTCAGGGAAATCAGCTGGCCCAAATATAACCCAAACAGGAAGTAAGCTGAAGACTGGAGTAGGTAGCAGAACCACAGGCTATGAGAGGCCCCAGGCCTCAGGAGGGACCAGAACTGGGAACTAAGGATCTCTCCAGTTCTCTGGGCTTCCTGACGCCCCATCTGTTCTGTGTCAGGCCCTTCCTCACTGCAGGGATGTGGCTGTGTGACGCTCCCAGGAAGACCTTCTGGGGGAGACTGGGCAGGAAGCTTGGGAAGGGTGCAAGAGACTCAGAGTCTGCTCTGCCTCAAGCCAAAGAGATAGGCACTGGCTCTGGCCCACCAATCAGTCCATGCTCACAGCTAGGGGTGGGGTCTTGCTTTCCAGATGCCCGGGGTGACTTCTACACCCAGGAGCAATTGTCAGAGTGGCTGCTGAGAGGTCTGCACAGGCAGGCAAAGGGTGCAGAGTGCTGGGAAAGAAATCTGAGGGGTCAGGCCAGGGCAGTGACCTGGCCTGTGGTGGCTGCTCTGCTTCCTCAGTTCTCTGTCCCTAAAAACCAACTTTATCATCTGCACACATCTGGGCCAGATGTGAGGGCTCCAGGCCTACCATGTCCTGCCTAAGTACCTGCAAGAAACAGACCAATAGACTCTGCATGCTGGTTTCAAATTTCCCAGCAGGGACAAACTATTGGCTTGGTTTGACCCAGATGTCTTGGCCCCAGTTAAGCTGCCTGCTGTGGCTACCGCACCAAGGGTAGCCCAATGACCGGTCAGCCACTGGGTGCAGAATCTTCATACGTGTGTGTGTGTGTGTGTGTGTGTGTGTGTGTGTGTGTTAGAACACAACAGTAGGCAAAAGAATAGGTTCAGACAGGATCAGGATGGGCCTAAGCGCATTCTGAGTTGGATCTGGGCTGCGGTAATAAATGGCTGCTGTGAAAAGCAACCATCTCCGAAACACACTCCTCTGGGAAAGGTGGTGCCAGTGCATCTGGTGGGGCACTTGGTAAAAATAGTTACGCTTCTATCTATCTGTTTAAAGAAACAGGAGATCTATCGAAGACCAGGTTAAATAACCCTAAGGCATTGCAAGCTGATCAGGCCCGCAATCTCCCACGCGAGAGGATGCATGAAGGTGTAAATAAAAAATGAGACAATGGAACATGATTTCAGGGCTTCCAGGAGGGACTAATTCTCTTCCAGCTTCTATATTCTCTGAATTAGCCAAAGACTTCTCTGGGTCACCTGTTTTTATTAGGTTTACAAGTAAGAGAGGGGGAATACTGAAGAAAATGCAGGAATCTGGGCAGGACTCGGGAATCCTTTCAAGGACTCCTCCAAGTAATATTATGTTAATTTAGGAGAACTATGTTATCTCCAGGAAGGCCTTTTCAGCAGGGCTGAGATGCCTGCAGCTATAGTTTCCTTGAAGTTAATAGGGGTAGGAGCTAGACATCCCACTACAGGCCTCAGCAGTGACCAGTGGCTCATAGAAGTTCATTTACCATGAATCAGCTACCCATCTGCAGACAAGGTACCTAAGCTTTGGACAACTCCCAAGTAAATATGAAAAGCCAATTGGTTAATATTAAATCCTGCTCAGAGCCCCTTTGTAGTGGTCCCCAACAGAGATCTGGGTGTTGGACTTATGGGTCCTTCCTTCCTTCCTTCCTTCCTTCCTTCCTTCCTTCCTTCCTCCCGCCCTCCCTCCCTCCCTCCCTCCCTTCCTCCCTTTCTTTCTTTCTGAGAAATGGCACAACTGAACTAACCCAAAAACAATCTAAAACTCCAGGGCTGGGGGTGTAACATAGTGAAGGGAAGAGAATGGACATTCTTAGGGCGGGCCGAAGACCTACACAGCGAGAGGAAGTTAGCAAGCGGAGGTCTGGCTGCTTCCAATTTAAGTCCCCAGGCCCATGGTCTAGAGTTTGTTGAGCAAGTTTTCTGTTTTTACCAGAAAATATCCTCCCTGAAAGAGAGAGGAAGAAGAAGGAGGAAGAAGGGAGGAGTGGGGATGGGGAGAGCAGGAGGAGGCAAACGGGCTTCCAGGCCCAAGCAGATTATACCTCAGAGTCCCGCAGCACTTTGAAATCATGGCCCTGGAGCCATTGCTAGTAAGTGAGACAAATGCACGGCAGCTTCGAAGATGAAAGCCAGGCCAAGGGGTGGACATGAAAAGGCAGAAGTTGCCCTAATTAGAGGTGTCCACAGAAGGCATCGTCCGCCCCAGGAGACAGCTGCTTCCTGTGAGCCGGAGGTAGGTGACCACGCAGAGAGGGATGTGGCAATGCATGTTGTCCACAGAGGAGTGGTAGAACCAGTTCAGGACTCTCAGAGAAAGGTCAAGGGCCACAGACCATGAAGTTCCCCTATGGACCTAAAATTGCAATCTACTTCCACCTATCTGTGTAAAGAAAGATCTGGGCATTGGACTTATGGATAATTTTTTTCTGCGTTTGACCAATTCTTCCCTTTTTTAACCCCATGAACCTCTCCTGTTAGCGTGAGAATAAAGTTAAGCAATGATAGGAAAAAGTAGAACTACTTAATCTAAACTATGCAACTCTATCTAAAAAATGCAAGTCCTTGCACTCAGGGTGTAGCTCGGTGATAGAATACTGGTCTAGCTTGTGCAAGGCCAGGGGTTCCATTCCCATTAATGTGAAAAAAAAAAATCCCCCAAATCCTCAAGACCTCTCTTGAGTCTTACCATACCTAGTAATGCACAAGTCACTGTTTCCACTTTGCAAACAACCCAGGGTCATTTACATAGATCCTTATACCCTGTGTGACAGGACCGTGGATTGGGCTCTTCCTTCCAAATCACTCTCCTGTGTTACCCCAAGGTGGGCAGGGCTTTAACGCTTCCCCCATGTCCCCACTAACCTTGGGCCTCTGAAGGAGTGGGGGCTACTGTGCCTAAAATGGAATTACTCCAAACATGCTTTTCTCTTGGGTTCTGTTTTCTTAAGATGAGGTCACTGAAGACTGAATGCTTTCTGCCTTTAAGGATATGGAGGGGACAGAGGAGTGTTTCTGAGGGCAATGCAGGGAGCTAGGAGGGGTGCCTCCCACCAAGGCTGGGCTCTCTGCTTTGTCCAGCAGGAGATGTCCGAGGGGCTGAATCACTGAGCCCCATGTAGGGCTGCTGGTCTCGGGGAAGCAGAGAGGCACTGGGTCCAGCGATACCATGGTGCGTTTAGAAGCCAGGGTAAAACAAGATGGCGGGATTTCCGGAGTCTGTAGAAAGCCTGTGAAGAGAGGAGACCTCAGAAACAACCTAAATGTAATTTCCTCCCAGCCTAAGATCTAGTCTAATATAAGGAAAACAAAGGAATGATTTTTCTTCATACTTTGAGCTTGTGAACCAAGATTCATACCTACCACATTCCTAAGTATACTGTAGTTACCAGTACTGGGCCAGGTTTAGATGTGATTAGAATTGACACAGAGGAGTCCAAGTCAGGATCCCACGCAAAATTCTGTCTGAGCGGTGCCCTTGAGCTTCTTGCAAGCAGGAAGTGATTTCTTACTGCTGCTCTTCCTGTTCTGCTCCACTTCATTTTATTAATTGTTTTTAAGTTAGCATATTTTGTGTGGGGGGTGTACTGGGTTCAAACCCAGGGCCTCACACATGCTAGGCCAGGGCTTTACCACTGAGCTACATCCCCAGCGCTTAAAAAAGGTTTTATTACAGAAAGGTTTTAAGACAGAGTCTTACTGAGTTGATCTGACTAGCTCAACCTTACAATCCTCCTGCCTCAGCCTCCTGAGTAGCTTGGATTACAAGTGTATGGCACAACACCTGGCTCATTTTCAATCTCATTTGTCACTATTTCCATGTCAACTGACTTCTATTACAATAACTATGTGTTTTTATACTCAAATTGCCCCACATTTGTGTTACAGTGTATTCCAGTCCTACTCCACCCAAACAAAAGCCAAACCCCCTTGGCCCTGACAGACATCCGTAATCTAATTTGGGTCTGACAAGACAGCTATAACTTTATTTACTTTCTGACAGGCATCCTAATCCACAAAGTTTGGCCCCTTCCAGAAATGGCCTGGCCTCTCAAACAAAGCCAAAGACCACTCTGCCAAAATTTTCACTCCACTCCTAACCGAGTCCCACCCCCTCTACCTTTGTGTATATAAACTGAAAGTCCTTGCCTCTCTCGCCACGAGATCTCTACCCTTAGAGTTCCGCCCGTCACACCCATTCCAATAAACTATTCCCTGTCACTGTTTTGTACTTGATCCCTCCGCTGACTTTACAATTTGACCACTGGGAGCGCCTTCATGATGGTCCTACTGTACTTTTGCTATCTCTCCATCAGTCTTTGTACAACTGCCTTAATCTGTCTCAGGGTCATTGCCTCTTTCCCCTCCCCCAGGCCTGGGCTCGGCACTATCTCCCAAGAGCTCTGGTTCCTTGCAGCAGGAAGTTGGCATTTAGAAATCAGGATTTCAGGGGCTGGGGATATAGCTCAGTGGAATAAGCGCTTGCCTAGCAAGCGCAGGGTCCTGAGCTTGATCCCCAGTACCGCGAAAAAAAAAAAAAATCAGGATTTCAACCGTGTGCATTCTCCCTGCTTGTCCTTGCTTTTGAGCCCCTCAGCAGATAGAGCTGTGAGAGGCACGTGCCCCTGGGCATGTGCATCTGTACATACACGTGCAGGGCCTCAGTTTTCCATGTAAACCCACCGTTTCACATTTTCTTTTCATTTTTGGCAACAGTGGGGTTTGAACCCAGTGCCACATACATGCCAAGTACTCTGCCACTGAGCTACATTTCCAGCCTTTCTAAATTTTCTTTTGAGACAGCCAATAAGTTACCCAGGGTAGACAAAAAAATAAAATTAAAATATATATATCGGGCGTGGTGGTGCATGCCTGTAATCCCAGCACTTGGGAGGCTAAGGCAGGAGGATCACCTAAAGTTTGAGACCAGCCTGGGATACAAAGTGAGCTCAAGGCCAGCCTGAACTGCACAGTGAGACCTTGTCTCAAAAAGACAAAAAAGAAAAATACGTTACCCAGGATGGTCTCAAATTTGCACTCTTCCTGCATCAGCCTTCCAAGTAGCTGAGATTACAGGTTTGTATGAGCCAAGCCTGTATACAACATTACAGGGTTCATTCTAGTCATCTTTCTGTCTGCATTAATAATTTTCTTCTTTTTTTTTTTTCTGTCTTTTTGAGACAGGGTCTCGCTATACAGTTCAGGCTGGCCTTGAGCTCACTTTGTAGCCCAGGCTGGTCTCAAACTCACAATGATCCTCTTGCCTCAGCCTCCCAAGTGCTGGGATTACAGGCGTGCGCCACTACACCCAGCAATGATTTCCTTTTGCAAGAGCAAGAAACCTAACTCTCCTTTCCCTACATGTATCCATGGGCTTGAGACTTGTGGACACAGGAAGTGGCTTCAAAGTGACTAATTTACTCCGCTGTGAGAAGTAAATCTAGCTAGATTTAAATATTTTTCATAGCTCTTTATTATAGGTAAAACTTACACACAGTGAGATGTGCATGTCTGAAGTATACAATTCAATGGGCTGTGATGAGTGCATAAACCCAAACAATCACACACTGCTCACCTAGACCAGTCCTGTCATCCTGGAAAGTGCTCTTGGGCTCCTTGGCCGTTCATCACTGCAGCGCACCAAAGCAACTGCTGCGCTGACTTCTTGCCCTACTTTAGACTTGCTGCATACAAGCAGAACCTCGCTGTCTGGTGTCTTTTGTTCCCAACTTCTTCTGCTCGATGTCTGTACCCATCACCCATGCTGTCATGTTTTAGGGGCCTGGTCTTTGTTGCTGAGTATGATTTCATTGGAAGAAAACAAAATTTGGTTATGCATTCTCCCGTCTATGGACTTACAGATCTTTCCAGGGCTTGGCTATTGTGGGTAAGGCTACTATAAACATTTTCCATGAAAAACTCTGCTGCGTTTGCTTACAGTAAAGCTTTTGCTTATAAAAAAAAAAAGCTACTATAAGCAAAAAAGGAGAAAACACTGCAGTTGTATTGGACACTTTCTTCCATCTCACTCTCTCTTTTCTGCCTGCTTTTCTCCAACCATTGCTCCAGAAATCTGCTTTGGGCTGATAGGATCTCAAAGCGCCTCAGTTCTTCAGCTCTACACTGTGGACCTCACGCATACGGACATGGGCAGCCAGTGGAGAAGCGTCCCCTCTGTCCCTTGGGTAAACAGTGCCAAGCGTGTTCTACCTGACTCCTCAGAAGGCCCAGCAGGACCGAGCGCAGGTGCCCACTGGAGTCTGACCGCTGATGCTCCTTGCACTTTCCCACTCTCTTCCCTGCCGCACTCTGCCTGGTCCCTCATTGCTGCCCCCAGAGACCACTGTCCCCAGTACATATGCAAACCCTGGCCCAGGCTCTGCTTCTGAAAAGAATTCAGAATGAAGCAGCTTCACTTAAGTGTTTGGAAATAAACAGCAGAGGTAAAAGCTCAAAAGTTTAAAGCATCCTCGCTATGTTTCACTGTTCTCTAACATAGAGACACACTCGCTCTTTCTTCATCACTTGTGAGATGCACTTCAATTTCAAAAGTGTTACAGTCTAGCCAGGCGTGGGGGCGCACTCCTGTAATCCCAGCACTTGGGAGGCTGAGGCAGGACGATCCTTGCAAGTTTGAGACCAGCCTGGGCTACAAAGTGAGCTCAAGGCCAGCCTGAACTGCATAGCGAGATCCTGTCTCAAAAAGACCAAAAAGACCAAAAAAAAAAAAAAGGTTACAGTCTAAATTAGCATGCATTGTCTGTTTAAGCATACACATGTACCTGGCTGTTGCTATCTGTTGGTCTCATTCTAGCCATTGTCACCAGGGCGGATATGGAATCTGACTCAAACACTTATATAAAAACAGTAGGCACTCAGGAAACACTCACGGATGGTGGACAGCAAGGAAGAAAGAAATGGAGGAAACTCTTTCTGGTTTGTTAAAGTTGGTTTTGCAAGAAGAATTGTAAGGCATAAATTACTTGATAGAAGATATGAAGAGTAAAGGAAATGAGACTAAATCCCTGGGGCCTGAATGAATGATTAGAGAAGACGTCTGAGAGTTGGGAGGGGACACAGAAGCAGCTGGACACCCAAGACCTGCGGCAGGAGGAGGGCTCCCTGCAGACCCTTTGGGGCAGGGGAGGCAGGGAACATGACAGCCCCAGCAGAGGGGATGCTTTGCCACCCGCCCCCCAGTATTTCAGAGAAAAAAGAGCTTCAGGAGACTGAGTAGGTGTGCTCCCTACACAAGTTTACAGTGACCTTTCTGTTAAACCTTCCAGAAATTCTGTTTCTCAATTTCCAGGGAGACCATTCCCTATGTAATAAATTTGGATAAGATGATGACTGTGGATTCATAGGACATCAACGGGGCCTAGTGGCACCTGTAATCCCAGCGAGCTAGGAGGTTGAGGCAGCAGCACTGCAAATTTGAGCCCAGCCAAGGCAACTTAGCAACTTAATACGATCCCACCTCTAAATTGATGCATTAATTAGCTACTAGGACCGAGGATATAGCTCAGTGCGAAGGTCCTGGGTTTAATTCCCAGTACCACACCAAAAAAGAGAGTAGCAGGATCAGGAATATGGTGACAATTAGGGGAAGGGCCACTTGCAAACAGAAAGAAAAAGGCACTGTGACATCTGAAGAGTGGCCGCAGCAGAAGTGCCTCCGTTTCCCTCTGGAGAGTGCTGTTTCCTCCCCCTCTTGGGGAGGTGCTGAATGCTTTGTGTGAGAGTTGGGTTTGTTGTAGAGAGTTTACAATGGGTTACAAAAACAAAAGTCTGGAGTCTTTGTCTCCTGCACAGAACAATGGTGAGGATTTCTGTTTATTAGGATAAGATATTGTCTTCATTAGATGGTGCAATAAATGTAACAGGTTAAGGCCCAGTTGCTTTTATGGTTGATGTTTTAAATGGAGTTTTAACTTTTACAGATCTTCCAGAAAACTGCAGCATTAGGCCTGTGTACTTCCGTAACGGATAAGCCAGAGGCAAGTTGGATTTACTGGTTCGGAAATCTTGCCAGGGACACATGGCTCTGCGGTGTGGGGTGGGGACTAAGGGAGTCCAACACGAGGTGGAAACGCCTCTACGCTCCTGCACAGAGATTTAAAGCAACATCAACATGAGCTTGCACAAGGAGCAGGGAAGCAAGACTGGCTGTGTCCTGCCTTGGGTGTGAGCTGGTCCTACAAAATATGGCTCCAGAATGACAGCTGAGCGAGCCCTGGATCAGTTCCCCAAGGATGGCCAGTAGTTCAATGCTGGTGCTGGTCCCTGACCTACCACTGAAGATGCTTCTCACAGAAACACTCATCTTTTGATGCACTCTCAATTTAAAAAAAAAAAAAAAAAAACCCAGGCTTTTGCATGTAATTTGTCAAGCCACCTCTGAAATGTCTATAGAAGTGCAAAGGATCTTGAACAGCCAAAGCACTTTTGAAAAGGGACAAAGCTAGAAGGCCATTACTTCTTGAACTCCAGACTTACTATAATGTTAGCATCAGCAAGACCACGCGGTAGTCACATAGAGTGAAACAGACCAGCGGGCCAGTAGACAATGTCGGAAATAGACCAGCCCTATGTGGACAACTGATTTTCAACAAAGGGACAGACAATCAAAAGGAGAAACATAGTTTCAATAAATAGTACTGGTGAAAATGGACATGCATCTGAAAGTAAAATTAACTTTGGTACATACCTCAGGAACGAACTCATGGCAGGTCATAGACTTTAGAGGTAAAACTTAAAACTTGTAGGGGACAATCTTCATGAACTTGGGTAAAGTACTAAAAGCAAGACCCATAACAGAAAAATTAGTGAATTGAATTTCACCAAAATTAAACTCCTACTCCTTGAGAAACACTATGAGGAGAATGAACATAATAACAATGCAGTGAGAGAAAATAGTAACAGAAAATATAGCACTTTTATCTGAGAGATAAAAAGGACTCTTAAGACACCATAAGAAAATAAAACTTCAATTTAAAAATGAACAAAAGAGTTGAACAGACACCTCACCCAAGAAGACATATGAATGGCAGGTAAGTTCATGGAAGGCGTTCGGCGTTCTTAGTCATCGGGGAAAGGCAAAGCAAAACCATAAGGAGACATCGTTCAGAACAGGCTAAAACTGGGAGCATTTTCTCTAACACCAGGCAGCACGAATGTGTCCTCTCTCACTCTTCCTAGTCAATAAGGTACTTGAAATTTTAAGCAGAGCCATTAGGCAAGAGAAAGAAATAGAAAGGAAACAGTAAGGGAAGAAGCAGTTTCCCTTATTTGCAAATGAGATGATCCTACACTCAAAAGACACTAGGACTTCACCCAAAGACTTTTAGATCTGATAAATTCAGAAAAGCAGAAAAGCAGCAGAATACAAAATCAACATGAAAAAATCAATAGTTTTCAATACCCAAGTGATAAACTCTCTTGCTGAGAAAGGAATTCCATTCACAATAGCTTAAGAAATGTAGGGATGAACGTATAAACATATC
>PVLD010002856.1:41268-72916 GCA_004027595.1 Dinomys branickii
CTGGAGGAGTTGTAAAGGGTTAACTTTGCAGTTCTGACTTTGTCCTGGAATTCTTCTCCTTGCCTGAATTGTTAAAGTATATATATCATTATGGCCAGAGCCTGACCTGGTCACATGGTGCAAGGTAAACAACTATGGCCAGGCCTAGACATTCCAATCTATTACCATGGAAACCAAAAATGTATATAAGGTGAGAACATAGGCAGTTAAGTGCCACATTCTCTGGCCGGGAATGGGGGGCAATGACTGGTCCAAATTGATTCTAAATTAAAATTAATTAAAACTCCATTTGTTCTGAATGAGTTTTTGGATCCCCTGCAGAGTTTGACCCTATTTCTGATTTTTGCCACAACAATATATTACACATATACTAATGAAAAATTTTAAACTGTAAAAAAAAAGAAAGAAAGAAAGAAAACACCTAGGAATTAACCTGATCAAGAAGGAGAATGACTTCTACAATGAAAATTGTCTTGGTTACTTTTTCTCATTGCTGAGACAAAATACCTGATGCCCAAAATGAAAGAAGGAAAGTTTTATTTAGCTCACAGTTTGTGGAGGTTTCAGTCCATACTTGGTAGGCTCCAAGGCAGAGTGGCACATGGCAGAGGGCAACAGTTCATGGCAGGAGAAAACAGGAAAAGCAACCAGAGCAAAAAGAGGGGAGTGGCAGAGAACAAGGACCTACCCCTGGGCGGGTGTAGCACCACACCCATAACCCCAGCATTGGACCATGGATCAATCATAAACTCTAGCAGTCCACCCCATGACTGCATGAGGCTTTGGGGGGACATCTAGACACAAACCATAACAATAACAATAATACAAGATTAAAGAAAAAAAATTGATAAAGATACTATATGGTGAGAAGACAATCTTATGTTCATGAATTGGCATGATAAACATGGTTAAAATAGCCATATTATTAAGAGCAATCTACAGATTCAGTGCAATCCCTATCAAATTCCAGTGGCATTCTTTATAAGACTAGAAAGAACTAATTCTGAAATTGATACAGAAATACAAAAGACGGGGCTGGGGATACAGCTCAGTTGAATAAGCACCTGCCTGGCAAGTGCAAGGTCCTGAGTTTGATCCCCTGTAGCACAAAAAAAAAAAAAAAAAAATGGAGAAATACAAAAGACCCAGAAAAATCCTAAACAAAGCTGGACATGGCGGTGCACTCTGGAGGCTGAGGTAAGAGGATCACAAGTTTGAGGCCAGCCTGGGCTACACAGTGAGTTCAAGGCCAGCCTGCATGACAGAGTGAGATACTGTCTCAAAACAAAACAAAACAAAAACAAAAAACCAACCTAAGCAAAAAGAATAAGACTGGAGCTATTGCAATATCCAATTTCAAATTACGCCATCAAGCCATAATAACAAAAGCAGCAGGGTACTGGACAGAAATAGACATGAAGATCAGTGGAAGAGATCAGAGGACACAGAAACAAACCCACACCATCACAGCCATCCTGTTTTTGACAAAGGGGCCAAGAATATATGCTAAAGGAAAGCAGCACCTTTAACAAATAGAGCTGGAAAAATTGGATATCTGTATGTTGAAGACTGTACAAAATCAATTCAAAACGGATCAAAGACCTAGGTATAAGACCTGAAACTCTTAGAAAAATATCATAGAAGAAACACTTGAAGCCGTAGGCACAGGTAAAGATTTCCTGAATAGGACTCCAGGAGCACAGAAAATAACAGCTAGAACCAACAAGTGGGACTACATCAAATTAAAGAGCTTCTTTACAGCAGAGGGAAAAAAAACAACGAATAAAGAAGCAATCTACAGAGTCAGGGGAAACCTTTCTTTGCCAGCTGCTCTTCCAACAGAGAGAGGAGCAATGCCTAGAATATATAAAGAACTCAAAAATATTAATATTACAGTAAATGGACAAATTGAATTTCCCTCTTCTCTTCAACCCTCCCCTGTCCTGTCCTGTCCTGTCCTGTCCTTTCCTTTCCTTTCCTTTCCTGAGACAGGGTCTTGCCATGTAGCACAGGCTGGACTTGAACTTGCTTATGTAGCTCAGGCTGGTCCTGAACTTACAGCAATCCTGGTGATCTTTCTGCCTCAGCCTCCAGAGTGCTAGGATCACAGGCATGCGCCACCATGCCTGGTGACATCTCTTGAAAGAATACAAATAACAAATAGTGGAGGAATGGATGTTCAACCAAATCAAAACTGCATTTTGCCGGGCGTGGTGGCGCACACCTGTAATCCCAGCACTTGGGAGGCTGAAGCAAGAGCATTGTTGTGAATTCAAGACCAGCCTGGGCTACAAAGTGAACTCAAGGCCAGCCTGAACTGCATAGTGAAACCCTGTCTCAAAAAGACCAAAAAAACAACTGCATTGAGATTCCATCTCATCCCAGTCAAAATGGCTATCATCAAAAATATAAAAAAGCCCCCAGAAAACCCAAGTAAGTGCTGGAGAAGACTCAAAAAGGAACCTGCGGGTGTAAGTTAGGTACAGCTACTAAGGAAATCAGTATGGAGGTTCCTCAGAAAACTTAAACTAGAACTAGCACATGGCCTTGTTATATGCACTTTGGTATATGTCGGAAGGAATTAAAGTCATCATACTACAAGGTTACCTACATACCTATGCTTACTGAGGCAGAGATCACAATAGCCAAGATGCAGAACCAGCTGAGGCACCTCCCAGCAGGGGAGTGGATAAGGAAAACGTGGCAGGTGGGTACAATCGAGTGTTGTTCAGCCATGAAGAAGAATGAAATTATGTCATTTGGGGGAAAATAGATAGAACTGGACATCACCACATAAAATGAAATAAGCCAGACTCAGAAAGACATGTATCACGTTTTCCTTTTTTTGTGGCTTTTTAAGACGGTCTTACTATGAGTTCAGGCTGACCTTGAGCTCTCTTCGTAGCCCAGGCTGGTCTTGAATTCACAATGATCCTCTTGTCTCAGCCTCCTGAGTGCTAGGATTACGGGCGTCCTTAATATTGGAATCTTAAAATAAATTACATGCAAGGAGAAAGGATACTATTATTGGATAAAAGTAAGAGAATAAATGAGAGGGGAGAAGAAGAGCATTTTGGAGAAGTGGATTTGATCAAAATATGTTATATGCATGCATGAAAACACCACATTGAAATCCAGTATTTTGTAAAACTAATATGCAATAATAAAATATGATAATGAGATACTGGTGCATATTTATTAGGGTAACTAAAATTTTAACAACTGACCATATCAAGTGTCGGTGAGAATATGGAGTTACTGAAACTCTCATATACTGCTGCTAAGAATGAAAATAAAACTATTTTGGAAATAGATTTTGAGTATTTAAAATGTTAACCATACATACACTGTGTAATCCAGCTATTTTACTCCTAGATGCTTACTCAAAAGAAATGAAAGCATGTGTGCACACACAGGCTTGTGCAGAAATGTTTACAGATTTACTTACAATAGCCCTAAACTGAAAACAACCCCAAAGTAAATCAAGCATGAATAGATCTTTACACAGTAATAGCCATACAATGAAATACCGCTAGCAATGAAAAGAAATAAACTTTTCAAGTGTATAACACAGTTGAGTCTCAAAATAATATACTGAGAGAAGGAAGCCAGAAAGAGAACGTACTATATGGTATTGGAAAGTTAAAGATAGAGAAGACATAGTGAATTTTACTACATATTTTGCCATTGTACTATAAGGTCATAGGTCTTCCCCTTTGCACGTGTCTGCAGTTGCTGCCGCTTGTGAGTCAGTGCTGTGTATCCTGACTTGGTTTGATGCCTCTCCCAAGCGCCAAGCTCTATATAAGTTAGGAGTCCAAAACATAAATCCATAGTGACAGAATCAGATCAGTGGTTTCCAAGGGACAGGAAGGCAGTGTTGGGGGTGGTAGGTACATTCATTATCTTGATTTTGGTGTTGGTTTCATGAAGGCATACATATGTCAAAACACATCAGATTTTCCACTATAAATGTTTATGGTTAATATATGTTATTTTGGTTTTTTGTTTTTTTGTGTTTTGTGTTTGTTTTGTTTTGTTTTGTTTTTGTCTTTTTGAGACAGGGTCTCACTATGCACTTCAGGCTGGCCTTGAGCTCACTTTGTAGCCCAGGCTGGTTTCGAACTCCAACAATCCTCCTGTCTCAGCCTCCCTGGAAATACAGGTGTGTGCCACCACACCTGGCTCAATATATGTTATTCTTTAACAAAGGCATTGCAAACAGTGAATGAATGAATTAAATAAACTAAATATTCGGCAATGTCAGGTCCACACATGACCTTTGTTGTGTTCTCCTAGCAGTTACGTTCTGTAGTCAGTTGAACACTGATTTAATGAATACCAAATCATTGCTCCTTAGAGAAATAGGCAAGTAGGTTCCTACCAGCCCCTTGTCAGAATATTGTTGTCAACTGATCAATACCTAACCGTGTTTGTACATATTTCTGCCTGAAGACACCTGGCTTAATTAATATCTGCTGTTGATCCGTTCACACTGAACTTATGGCCAACAGTGCTGTAACTTGGGCCTGAACGAAGCTTCTCTACTACACATGTTTTCTCTACAAAGTGCATCACAGCTTTCCTGGGATTGGGGACACTGCACAACACTTTAACGCTACCCTTGGGGACTATTTTAAGCACCAAAATCACACACAAAAAGCGAAATAATTGAGAAAATATGGTTCTAAGACCACACAAAGCACATTTGTTCGTAGTATAAGAATAGAAACAAAAAGGATGTGTCTTATTCAACCAGTTAGGAGCTTGGGCATCAAGAACCTGAAATTCTTAAATTTTTTCTGCTCTGAGCATGTTCGTGAATGACCACTGCGTTAGTCGGCTTTTTATCACAGCGACCTGGGAAAAGCACCTCACCAAAGGGAAGGTTAATTTTGGCTCATGGCCTTAGTGGTTTCAGCCCCGTCAGCGGCTCCATCGCTCTGGGCCTGTGGTTAGGCAGAAACATGGCCGAAGGTGTGGCGAAGGAGAACGCTCACTTCACAGCAGTCAGGCAGCCAAGGAATTGACAGAGGAAGAAGGAGAGAGAGGGCCAGGGACAAGATACAGTCCCCAGGATCGTGCCCCTGGGACCCGCTCCCTTCAGCTGGACCATCATCTCCCTGTGCTGCCATCAAATTAGCATCTCAGTAATGGCTTAATCCACCGATGACCTTCAAGATGCCCCCCGCCCCCCGTGGTCTCACCTTCCAAAACCCCCACCTCAGAGCATGACACTGGCAAACATTTTAGATTTAAACCATCACAACTGCGAAGGAGGGTGAGTACTGATTTCAGAATTACAAATACATTTGTAGTGGGTGATTTTGCAAATATGGAAACCACAATAACTTAGGATGGACTCGTGGGAAATGTGCTTTGTGAACACTAACATCAACATGTCAGTGTGAACACACTTCACAGCCACTCCCTATCCAAATAAAGGGTTTTTGGTTTGGGTATTTTTTTAGTGTATTAAGGCCTGAACCCAGGGCCTTCACACTGAGCTACACCCTCGTCCTTTTTTATTTATTTATTTATTTTATGTTGAGACAGGGTCTTGCTGAGCCACTAAGTTTCCCAGGCTGGGCTGGAACTTGTTATCCTCCTGGCTCGGCCTGTCAGTGTGCTGGAATTACAGGGATAAAAAGGGGATTAAAAAGTTCCATGGGGGGGGCAGCAGAGACAGGGAGGTTAGATAATGGATTGAAGGAATATGACCTCATACTTTGCAGCACAGTGAGAAACTGCAGTTCACAATATGCTATTACTTATCAAGAACTAGAAGAGAGGCGTTGGAAAACACACATAAAGAAATGATGAGGAGAAGAAAATGCTAATTACCCTGATTTGATAATTATACTTTGTATACATGTATTAAAGTAGCACACACTATATCTTAGAAATATGTACAATTATTACATACTAATTAAAAATAAAACTTAAAACAAATTAATAAAGAAAAGACTTATCTCCCTGAATACCCCAGGGTGAGGTCCTCCTCCCCAAAACATCTAAGCCCACAGTGACAATGGAAAAAAATAAAAACGGAGAGAGAGGGGAAGAAATACCAGCTAGCAAGCATAGCGGAGTGGCAATTGTCTCAGTAGCAGTGGCAAAGCTGAGCCTTCAGCTGGCAGAGGGATTTCTGGGAAGTAAGCTGATTGGACAACCCTTAAAGGGCTCAGACTCCCAGTACTGTAGTCCCTCCGGAAGAGGGGGGGCCAGGGTGAAATGCTCTCTGAGAAGGTTTTTTTTTCTTTTCTGAGAAGGCTTTAGATCCCCAGATTCCTACCTGTTTCCTTAGCAAGACAGAAGTCTCCTCCCTAGAAAAGGAGGCAGGGGCTCCCTGGACTGAAGACCATCAGGATCAGACATTTCACTCTGAACTGTGAATTCCCCACCCCGTCTCCCATGTGTGGCTCCCCATCCGGACAGCTAAGACAGTCACTCTGAAGGCCAAAGACTGGAAAATTCTGTTCCGGGAGCTCTAAGCAACCTTGCAGGAGGCTGTCAGCTCAGGGTGCAATGGCAGAGGTAGCCACCTCAACATGGCCGGGGCAGCACCTTCAGGGGGACAGCCGGGGCAGTGCGAGCCGTGGGCAGGTGCAGGGTCAGGAGCCAAGAGTGGTGAAGAGTGTCAGGCGACATCTACAGTGGCAGATTAGCCACTGCTTTAGTCACCTTGGGATGTCAGAGTGAGAAACCGTAGTCTTGTCTCAGACAATCACTTTTCTGGAGGCCAGGAAATCCAAGGTCAAGAGGGAGACAGACCCAGTTCCTGGTGAGTGCACTTTCTGACTGCAGTCACTGCCCTATAGGACACGAGGAGAGAAAGAGAAAAATACGAGGAGAGGAAGAGAATGAACATGCTCTCAGATCTCTCTCCTTTTCTTTAAAAAAAAAATCCAAAATTTAAAAACAAGACAATAGGAGGGTAACAATGGTTAATACATTATGTATTGTTATCTTTTAATTAGTTACTCAGAGTATCAGATATAGGCATTTAATTGTCCAAACAATATTAGCACAAACCTTTTTTTTCAATGAAGTAAGAGAAATTAGTAGTATAACTATCTTAACTATCTTAAATATATATATATATATTTTTTTTTTTTTTGCTTTTCCCTTATTTCTTTTCTCCATTCCCCCATACCAGTTTCTCTTTCCTTTTGAAGTTTCTTCCCATTCAAAAGTATCTATTGTACATTTTGGATCTTATTTACTCTTTCAGCTTCCAAAGTAGGGAGACAATATGACGTTTATACATGTGTGTCTGGTTTATTCACTTGTGAGTGTGGTCTCAAGTTACATCCATTTACCTATAAAAGTCTCCAGTTTATCCTTCTTTAGGGCTGAGTAGTATTCCATTGTATAAAAAGACTACATCTTTTTTATCCATTCTTCAGTTGATGGATACTTGTGTTGTTTCCAAGTCTAGCTATTACAATTGTGCTGCTATAAACATTGGGTGCACATATATTGCTGTGGCATAATATTTTTTAAATCTTTTGTGAAGATACCCAGCAGGGGAATAGCTGAGTCAAATGAGACATAAATCCTAGTTTTTTGAGGAATCTCCACACTGATTTCCACAGTGGTTGCAGCAGGCGACACTCCCACCAACAGTGGAAAATGTCCCTTCTTCTGCATAGACCCTCCAACATTTGTTATTGATTAATTTCTTGATGACAGTCATTCTTTCCAGGATGAGAGGGATTCTCAATGTTGTTTTAATTTGCATCTCTCAAATGACCAGTGAAGTTGAACATTTTTTCATATATTTATTTGCTGTTAATATTTCTTCATCTGAGAAGTGTGCATTCATTTCAGATGTCCATTTTGGATAGGGTCTTAAATTTATTGGGACAAATGACCAAACCTGAATATGATCTCAGGATCATATCATTGTAAAATACAAATCTCAGGCCAGGTGTGGTGGCACATACCTGTAGTCCCAGCACTCGGGAGGCTGAGGCAGGAGGATTGTTGTGAGTTCGAGGCCAGCTTGGGCTACAAAGTGACCTCAAGGCCAGGCTGAACCACAGAGGGAGACACTGTCTCAAAAAGACAAAAGAAAAAAAAATACCACCTAGCTAGACCCTGGCTAAACATGAAATAGATTTTAGAAGGACTGGAATAGAGCTCACCTAGCATACACAAAGTCCTGGGTTCAATACAGAGACAGAGACAAAGAGAGGCAGGCAGAAAATGAGAGAAAGAGAGAGAGGACTTTTTTAGGAAAAAATATGGCAAACTAAACCTCAGCTGCAAGCTCAGAAGATAACACTGAGAACACTTCCAAGAAGGTCCAACAAAAGTTTGGAAAGCACAGAGAGATAATCCATTCAGTGAGAACAGAAGTCAGATAGTAGAAGTTGCAGATAAAGAGAACAGAAGCAAATGGGAATAGTTGTAAAAGCTACAATCAAAGACCTCTCCCAAGCCCTCAGGACCCACTTCTTGACCAGCATCACAAGTGCAAAAGAAAGATCTCCACGGAGACCAATGATCATGAAGTCCCACCCAAAGGGGGACAAAGAGAGGATTCCAGAAACTCCTAAAACGAGCAGAGGAGAAGCACGAGGGCTCTGGAGCTCAGAACTAACTTCTAGATGGAAAACCTTTACAAGTCCGAGGGCAAATGGGGGGCAGCTCAGATTTCTGTATCTTGCCAAGTTGTCAACCAAGTGGGAAGAGTCAGGATAGTTACGGATACTCAGAGTCTTGTAGCTTCCTCAGGAAGAAATGAAAAGAGTTGCTCCACCAAAGTGAGAGAATAAACCAAGAAACCAAGGTATGGGATCCAGAGAACTGCGAATCCCAGGGAGAGATGTGCGGGGAACCCCTGGGGTGGTGGGGAAGAGAGAATTCCAAGCAGCACCCAGAGGAGCAGGTAACACCCAGCAAAACAGAGAGAGCTGGGGAGACATCTCCAGAAGATTAATTTGTCAAGGGGGTCTTAACAGTTTGGGAAGATTAAGAAGCTGGATAAATGATGAAAAACAGAATACTAAGCAAGAGCAATAACAACTAACCCAACATGTCACTTTCTAACTGGAGGACATGGAAAGGCAAACAAGAAAAAAAAAAATCATAGTATTCTACATGGTCCAACTACAAATACAGTTACATAATCATCATACTGTAAATACTCATTTATTTATTAACAGCTCTTTGTTAAATACTTATTACACACAGGGGAAATAGTAGCGAAAAAAGCTGCCTCTACTTCCTCATACATCCCATAGTCTAAAAACAAATCTTATAGTTCTGTGGACAGAACATAAATGAGACAATTATATATGAGGTATAATACTATGAGATGGAAATGAACTTTTTTGTTTTGCTTTTCTTTTGAGATGGGGTCTCCCTGTGTAGTTCAGGCTGGCCTTGAACTCACATGTTCCACCATGCCTGGTGATGGCGATTATCTTTTAAAGAAGAACGATAGTGTCGGGCATGGTGGTGCAGGAGCACTTGAGAGGCTGAGGCAGGAGGATCGCTGTGAGTTCAAGGCCAGCCTGTGCTACAAAGTGAGTTCAAGGCCAGCCTGAACTGCATGGTGAAACTCTAACTAATCTCAAAAACCCAAAAGAAGGAGGAGCAGGAGGAGGAAGGATAAAGCAGAGAAGGGGGTTAGAAGGTGAGGAACCAGGAAAGTTGCAATTTTACATATGGTGACCAGGGAAAGCCTCACTCAGAAAGTAACATTCAAGTCAAGAGGAAAGAGAACAAAGCTTGAGACAGGGAAGGAAGGTGCTGGGTAAGACTCTCCTGGATCTGCAGGTAGCAGCAGTCTTGGGCAGTGCGAGTTGAGGACAGGCAAGGGGCCTGCAGCTGAGCCATCAGAGAAGGGGGTGACCAGAGCCTACGGGGCTGCGCACCCCTTGGCGGAGCCTTGGGCTTCCCTCTCTCCTTGCAGTGGGAGCCACTGCAGGCTTGGGAGCACAGGAGTGGCGTGGCCACTTCATCCTAACTCACTCACTGATTGCAAATAAACTCAAGGGAACCTGGTACAGGAGCCTGAAGATGAGCCGGGAGCCATGGCAGTGATTCTGGGGCAAGAGGATGGAGTCATGGACCCAGAGGTGGTGAGAAGATGTCAGCTCTGGTTGTATTTTGAAGGCAGAGCAAAAAGCTTTGCGAATAGATCAAATACAGGATGGGAGAGTAAGACTGAAGTTAAACTGAAGCCTCTGGGCTTTTGACTTGTGCCTAGAAAATGACCTTGGCATTTACTGAGATGGGGAAAGCAATGGGAAGTATGCAGAGCTGTTTTGGAAGAGCGCAGTTTGAGGTGTGGGTTGGTATTGAAGGCCAGCACCCTAGTATTACAGTAAAAACCCACACGTGGCTCAGAGTCCAGAACTAACTCTGCTGCAGATATAAATTTGAGAGTCATCACACCAAATACTGTTCTTACCAAAAATTACAATCCAGCTGTCATGGGAAGGGGGTGGGCAGAGGAAGCAGATGTGTGCATGGCATAGGAAAGGCTAAATCTTTGTCTAATATAGCAGGAACTCCACAGTCAATAATTAGCTTAGAAAAAAAGATGTAGCTGTATATAGGAAAAACAACTGCTCAACGTCTTTAAAACTTTCTTCCTTATATTTTTTGGAGAGAGGGGTTAAAATTTTATTCCTATTTTTAGCCAGTTTTATTGAGACATAAATTACCGATAGTTCATCCATTTAAAGCATACAATTAGATGTCTTTGAGTGTATTCACAGTTATGCAATCATCACTATGATTGAATCCAGAACATTTTAATTATGCCAAAAAGAAAGATCGCAACCCTTACTTCACAAACTCAATTTGTGTGTGCTTTTTCCTTAGCCCTAGGCAATTAATAATTTGCTTCCTATCTCTATGATTCACCTATTCTGAATGCTTCATGTAAATGGAATCACATACTACTTGGTCCTTTGTAACTGACTTCTTTCACTTAGTACTTCAGGTATTGTTGATCCTCCTCATTTTACCCAAGTTCTGCCCATTCAAACCCATTTCCAGTTTCAGATTTTTGGTGCCTGCTTTGCAGAAAGCACTGCTATCTTTTCTGAAGCTGTCTTTGCAAAGTCCTCCCTTTGCTGTGGCCCTCCATGGCCAGAAGCTACTTTCCAGTCACAGCACCAAGAGAAGCCATGCAGAACATTCTACAAATCAGAGCTGCTGGGCTCCCTGCCAGTGTCTTAGGTTCTGCTTCCTGACAGCTGGATCACCCAGAGATATCAGCCAATGTTCCAGAAACAGTTAAGGTTGGTCAGAAGTGCCCATGACCCACTGCTATAAGGTATAGACATTTTTGATGAGACTCATTGAATTTTACATTTTGAATTCAATTCTGTAGTCTTCTGAAATATGTATATCCCTGAACTCCTGTTTTGCATTTGAGCAAATTAAAGGGATTTTTTAAAAAATTGTATTGTATGGAGTCAACAGTATACTCTTATTTTCATGGGTCCAAAGGTTACCCATGACAACAAAAGCTTTTTCCATGCTGGCATTTGACATGGAAATTAAAATAGAATTATCTCTGAATCTCTTTTTAACATATTTGGGCTATTCTTTTAAAGAAGTGGCCACCATGTCCAGGACAGAGTCTTCCTTATAAAAAATAAGATTAGGTAGCGTTTTATTTTCATGATTAGAACATTCAGATTTCAAGTTGACCTAAGCAAAGGGATTTCTCTCAAACATGCAGAGCACAATTTAATGGGTTTTTAAAAGAAAACCACTTCTTTAATAATTGACTTCACATGTATTTATTATGTGAAGAAACTTACATGAACTAGAAAGAGTCCTTTTGCAAAGCAAATGTAGTATCTATACAAAAAAGAACAAGATTGAATAATACATTTCTTGCCTTAAGGTACTGTTTAAAAATTAAAGCTGGGGCTGGGAGTATAGCTCAATGATATAGAGCATTCAGAGTCTGCTTAGCATGGAGGAGGCCCTGGGTTCAGTTCTTAGCAGCAGCAATGTGTGTGTGTGTTTGTGTGTGTATGAAAACTAAAGCTGCCAAATATTTTTGGCCTTAAAAGAGGAGAGGGAGGGGAGGGGAAGGGGAGAGAAGGAGGAAGAGAAGGGGAGAGGGGGAGGGGGAGGGGGAGGGGAGAGAGAAAGTGAGTAACCAAGATAAGACAAAGGAGCTGGGGGGCAAGATATTGTCCCCAAGGTCATGCCCCATAATTGACTCTTTATCTAGATCCTATCTCCTATGTTTCCATCATCTCCCAATAATGCCATCAAATTATGAATCTATCAGTGGATTAATCCACTGATGATGGATGACTGAGCTTTAAGGGCCTCTGACACTTAACAGGTAGGTAATACACATTGTTATGGTTTATATAAAGATATCCTCCAAAAGCCTCATGCATTCGGAGGCAAGGCTTTTGAAAGGTGATTGGAATGCCTTGCAGTTGGGAGACAGAGTCTGGTCAGGAGAAGCAGATCACTGGGGCATGCTTAGGAGGACCTTTCTCCCTACCTGACTCTCTTCTCTCTCTGCTTCTTGGCCACCACAACATGAGTAGCTTCCTTCTGCTATGTCATGTCTGTGTGCAACGCTGTTCTGCACTGGAACTGGCCAATTATGGACTAAATTCTCTATAAAAAAAAAAGTATGAGTTTAAATGAACCTCTCCTCCATTAAGTTGTGGGTGTTGGGTGTCTCAGCAGTGAGAAAAATGGTAAAACAGATTTTGGTATGAGAGAAGCAGAGTCATTGCTGTAAATATACCTTACCATGAGGCTTAGAAACCTTTGGAGCTGGTTAATGGAAGAATTTAGAAAGGAATGGAGATGTTGGCTACATAAGCCCTAGAGTTCTTTGAGCCAAGCTTGGTAGGAGGTGATGGTCAGGATGCTGAAATACAGACTGTGAAGCCCAGGCTTGGGATGTTTCAGTTGGTAATAAGGAGTGGGACATGTGTGTTATGCTTTGGCAAGACATTTTTCTGCGTTTTGTTCAGGTCCTGAGACTTTGTGGGAGACTGAGATTAAAGGTGCTTGAGTAATTAATCTGGTGGGGAAAATTTCAAAGCAGCCCAGGGTTCAGGCTGTGACATAGGTACTGCTGGCAGCTTTTGACCATATATACTGTGAAAAGCAGGATTAAAATGCAATGAGTAATTTTGAAAATTTTGTTGGTGGACAGACAGGAAGTGCCTGTAAAGTTGGAGCTTGTAAAATTTAGCTTGGTTGCTGGAAAGATTAGCATTAAAAAGAAGCCAAGTACTTTCATCAGGACAACAGAATGACTTAACAGCACCCCACCCCAGGAAACAGCAAGACCCCATCCTTTGCTCTACAAAACCGAAAGGCTTTGCTTTCAGAAGAGAGCCCCAAGATGTTCTCTTGCGTCTGGGCCTAAAAGGGAAATATTTCCCATAGTTCACTCATCCTGGCACTCAGAATTCTCTCAAGCCACAATCCAAGAGGGCCCAACTACTATTAACTCAAGCTGGCAGAAGGTTTTGGCATCATCCATGTTGTTCTGGTTTTACAGGCATGTAGAATGTAAGAGTTGTGGGATCAGGGGGCCCTCCAGCTAGACTTCAGAGGCAAGACAATGTGTCCCTGAGAGGGCAATGCATGAAGCTGTGAGAGGGAAGCCAGAGTGGGAAGCTGGCAGAGCCAGGACTGCTGAGGAAAGATGAAGGCAGTGAGCAAAGCCTACTCAAAAGAGAGGCCATGGAGGCTTCAGAAGGCCATGCATAGGCGCAGAGCTATCCAGCCCATTCAGAGTTTGCATTTGGTACCAAAGGCACCAGGTGCCAAATGTGGAGCTTCAGGAACTAATGTTGGCCCTGCTGGGTTTAGGTATAGTTTTGGTCCTGTTTCTTTCTATTCCCCTCTTCTTTCCTTTTGGAATGTTTGTCCTGTGCCATTGGATATTGGAAGTGTTTAACTTTCTTCCTAATTTCCAGAGGCTTACAGCTCAGAGTTTATCTTGAGTCTCAGAGGAGACTTTGCTGAAACTGTTAAAACTTTGTTGATTCTTAGAGATGGACTAAAGGCGTTCTGCATAAAGAGATGCACATGAGATTTTTGGAGGCCAGGTGGATGTTATAGCTCTCCCTCATGTGATCTGGAAAGTGATTGGACCAGGAAGCCACTATAGATAACTTGCTGTTAGGAAGCAGGGCATGGTTGAAGAAGGCAGGTCCCAGTGGTGTGACCTGGAAGGGTATGTTTTCCTCCCCAGCTCTCTGCTCTCTGGGTGCCATGACGTGAGCAGCTGTCCTCTGCAGTGCCTTTGTGCTATGCCACTCTGCAAATCCTGTTAAAAAAAACTTGAGCTCGAATAAACCTGTTCTTTAAATTGTGGGTCTTAAGCAATGAGAAAGCAACTAAGACACACACTGAGCCTGCTGGGGAGACTAAGAAGGAGAAATCTGAAAAGTTAGAGAAAATGAGGAGGATGTTATGGTACTGGCACTGTGAGAGGTTGAAGGTGTTCCCTCCAAAATACAGGTGTTGCCCCTGTAGCAACAAGGATTATGTCATAAACTGCCTGCTTTGTGAATGGGATTAAATGTCCTTATCAAGGGACTGGATGGAAAGAGTTCATCTTTCTTGCTCTTCTGCCTTCTACTACATGAGAAGCAGCAGATGGTGCCTTGACTTTGAACTTCATGGCCTCCAAACTTATGAGAAATCAATTTCTAGTCTTGTCCACTATCCAATCTGTGCTGTTCTGTGATTAGCAGCACCAAATCAACTAAGAAAGGAGCCGACAGAAGAGGATGGTTTAAGGAGTCATCGCAATCAACCAGGTCAGATGCTGAAATGAAAAGACAAAGGACTGCAAATTGCCTGTGAAACATGTTCATCTTGGCCACTGGTGAACTGGCTGCTGCTTCCATGGACTGGTGGGGTGTGCACCACTATCTTGGTTACTTTTCTCTCATTGCTGAGACAAAATACCCAATGCCCAAAATGAAGGAAGGAAAGGTTTATTTAGCTTACAGTTCGTAGAGGTTTCAGTCCATACTTGGCTGGTTCTGAGGCAGAGTGGCACGTGGCAGAGGGCAAACGGTCATGGCAGCAGAGCACAGCAAAAACAACCAGCAAAATGGGTGGAACTGCTGCAAGCAGCCTCTTCCCTTCCCTTACATTGTAAACAGCCTACCCTCACCCAGGGGGCGTGTAGCTCTCACACAATGTCCATGACCCCTTCTTCCACAGGCTCAGGATGTGTACACAGTAAGCACCCTGGCTTCCTGCTGAATCACTCAGCCAAACCTCTAGACTCCCCAAGTTGACACAATGTATCAACTATAACATTCCACCCCTTGTCAACTTGGCAATCAGACACATTTCCTTAAACCAGTTTCCAGATACAAAGACATGCTCATATTAGAACCATAACATTTTACCCCCATACAAATGAAAATTAAATGCTTCCAACATTTAAAGGCACAAAATAAACATTACCATTCCAAAAGGTACAAATGGGGATACAGAGCACTGAGAGTAAAGCAAGTCCAACATCTAGCAGGGCTAACATTGTGTCCTGTAATTCCACATCCAGCATCTGAAGCAACATGTTGTACATTGTGAGCTTCACAGGGCTTGCATGAGTCCACCCTTGTGCCACTTCTGGTGGTTACAGCCTCCATGGCTTCTCTCTTAGGTCCACTTTGCTCCCTTCTTGCAGCTTTCCTCAGATGGTCTATGTTCCTGGCTTTTCTAAACTTCTGAGGTCTCCAGAGCACCTTCTGCTTCACACTCACAACCTCAAACACTGCCCTCTCAGGGGCACACTGCCTGGCCTCCCAGGCCTTGTGAAATATGGGTGGAAGCCTCTTTAACCTCAGAACTCGTGCATTTTCCTTGCACCAAAATCCAGGGCCATGTGGATGATGCCAAGGTCTGCTGCCACCTGGAACAGTAGCCAAACTTTCCTCTCTCTTGGCCATAGGGGTCGAGTGCCTGAATCGCTGGGCACACTGAATCCAATTCTGAGGAACAAATTCTCTATGCTGCCTCCATTCTGGAACATGGGGCAGCTGCCACCGCTGCCATTCTGGAACATGGCACACTTTGGCTTCCTTCTCAAGGCAAATTCTTTCACCTCTGCAGTTTTGAGACTGCAAAGGTTGGAGACTTGCTTCTTGTGATGCCCTCAGACCATCTTTTCCATTCTCTTGTTCCTTCTCAGCAATAGAGATCTCCTCAGCCTTATCTTTGCAATCCACAGCTTTACTGGAGCTTCCTTTCTGGCCAAACTCACATTTTAAATCATCCTGCTGGGCTCTTTGCTCTTGACTATCCATATAAATCTGGCTAAAAGCCCCCAACAATAGCCATGCCACTGCCCCAACATTCGACTGCCTTGAAATTTCTTTTGCCAGATTCATCAGTTCACTGCCGCCCTTAATCTCAGTCTTAGGCAAAGTCTCTGGACACAAGCAAAATGCAGACAAACTTTCTGCCAAGCCGTAACATAGATCCTCTGGAGTCCAACAATCAATGCAGACCTTCCCAACAGAAACCTTCCAAACCCAGTCTTTACTGGCAGGATTTCTATTGGCCTTATGGTCTTCTTAACTCTGACCAGAATCTCCCATACAGAACAGCCGAAGGCATTCCAGCGCATCCCTTTCAGGCGACATCTCTGAACCTTTCCAAACTCTTCCCATAAGCCATTTCCAAAGGATCTTGAACCACATGGTCAGGTATAGTAATAGTAATGACCCCACTCCACTGGTACCAAATTCTGTCTTGGTTACTTTTCTCTCGTTGCTGAGACAAAATACCCAACGCCCAAAATGAGGGAAAGAAAGGTTTATTTAGCTTACAGTTTGTGGAGGTTTCAGTCCATACTTGGCTGGTTCTGAGGCAGAGTGGCATGTGGCAGAGGGTAAACGTTCATGGCAGCAGAGCACAGCAAAACAACCAGAGCAAGAGAGGAATGGCTGCAAGCAGCCTCTTTCCTTCCCTTACATTGTAAACAGGCTACCCTCACCCAGGAGGTGTGTAGCTCTCACACAAGGTCCATGCCCTCCTCTTCCACAGGCTCAGGATGTGTACAAAGTAAGCACCCTGGCTTCCTGCTGAATCATTCAGCCAAACCTCTAGACTCCCCAAGTTGACACAATGTATCAACCATAACAATCACACTGAAGACTGAAGGAGGGAAGTGAAATAAGGAAATGCAACATACTTCCATGCGGTCATCTGCCATGGAGCTCTGGGTGTTGCTCTGTGGTGCAGCACTTGCCTGCCACACACATGGCCCAGGGCTCCATCCCCAGCGGGCAAATAAATAAATAAAAATTAAAACAAAGAAGTCTGTCTGTGGAAGGAAAGACATAGTTGACCTATCGTGGCTAGAGGAATACATGAGGTGAAATGAAACTAGAAGAGGCCCATACGCCCTCTTAGCGCAGCCAGCAGCATGTCAGTCTCATAAACTATAAGAGGCCGGATGTGACGGTGTACACTTAAACTCCCAGCACTCTGGGAGGCTGAGGCAGGAAGATCACAAGTTAGAGCCCAGCCTGGGGAACTTAGTGACTGTTTTAGTTACTTTCTTATTGCCGAGACACAATGTCTAACACCCACAGCTCTAAAGAGAAGAGGCTTATTTTGGCTTAGAGTTTGTAGAAGTTTCAGCCCATGTTCCGCCAATTCAAAGGCTGTGTGGAAGACAGGCCCAGCAGAGGAGAAGCAGTTCATGCCACGCTGGAGTGGGCAGGAGGGATACATACATCACCAGGCCCCACCCACAGTGACCCCTCCTCCCGCCAGGCTGCACCTCCAGCAGCCCCCACGCCACACCCCCGTGCTAGAAACCCATCAGCGGACTAACGCAGCTTCACACACCCGTGATGCCGTCATGTCAAAGCCCCACCTATGAGCACGTGAGGCTTTGTGGGGACAGCTACATATAAACCATCACAGAGACTCAGCCAGACCCTGTGTCAAAAAGTGTAGCTCAGTGTAAAGGCCCTGGGTTCAATCCCCAGTACCATAAAATTTTTAGAAATAGAAATCTAAAAAAAAAAAAAAAGAAAAGAAGAAAAAGATGAAGAAACATGAATGTGCTTAAAAGCTGATAGAAATACTGACTTGAAACATGAGATTAAAGATCCAGAAGTGACAGGGGACAAGCAAAAGCACAAGAAAAGAGAGGCAGAGTGGAAAAGAGGAACTTAGATTTTTAAAAAAGACATGTCCTCTTTTTTTTTTTTTTTGGTCTTTTGAAATAGAGTCTCACTATGCAGTTCAGGCTGGCCTTGAGCTTACCTTGTAGCACATGCTGGTCTGAAACTTGCAGTGATCCTCCTGCCTCAGCCTCCAGAGTACTGGGATTACAGACATGTGCCACCATGCCCAGCCATGTCCCCTATTATAACAAGAAGAGAGGATGGGAACCAATGTCAGTAAATTTGTCGACCATGGTGTGATGCAGACAGGGTTCTCATCTGATGGCCTCTGTTCCCCACAAAGCAGGGGAGGCTGGCAGCACTGAGACCATGGGACAGAGGTGGGAGGGCCAGGCTTGAGTACCCGGAACAGCAGTGATGTGTGCAGGCCATGTTGAGGGCCCCTCGGCAAATGGGGACCTTCCATCTGGCCTGCAGCCAGTTGGCTCCCTGGGTGCCCAATTGTCCCAGGGCAGGAGGCAGAAGGTGGGTCTTAGATACCTTGAGTTTGGCCCTTATCAGCTCTACATGGAAGGAGAGCACCTGCAGAAAGGACACCAGTTACAGCTACTGAAAGTATGTTCTGTAAGCTGCAGGGCCTGGTCCACAACAGGCTCAGAGTTGGCTCGTTAGAGGGAAAAGAATTCCCGGTCCCTCAGCCTCCACTCCCCATGCCCAACCACTGTGAGCTAAACATCAGCTCCAACCCTTTTCCTCCAAGATGTATTTATACAGCTGTGAAGGGGCTTTTAGAAGTAGAAGTGATATTTATTTTATACAGTCAGTCATTTTTCAATTGTTTTATGCACCCCCACATCACTATTATCTAGGTGAGAAAATTGGATTCTTTGTTCAGATACTGTTTACCGTGAGAGTCAGGTAACATGCAGCAAATCCCGAGGCTCAACATATTAGCCCACTTAAAGAAAGTAATCATCAGATGAGACATTGTATGTAAATTATTGTAATCATAATAATTTTTCAGATTTCTTATTGAGAAAATCATGTTTTTCTAAATATAGCTGCACTTAAGGTTTTCGGTTTTTTAATAGCTTAGTACTACTACTAGTCTGTAAGGGTCACATTTGGTCTACCACCTAAAAACTCAAAGTTTCTACAAAATGAGATTCCAACATAAAGGGTCACATTAGGAATGAGTCAGGACAAAATCAGAACAGTTTTTCAGAGCAAGGAATTAGGAAGTTAAGCAAATAGTATTGCTTCTTTGAGACTGAGCTTCTTCATTTGGGAAGTGAAGAAATTAGAAAATATGACCTATTAAGCGTCTGTAGCTATCCACACTGTACACATGTGATTCCTGTGGGTATTTGGATTTAAATTTAACTTCATTTAAATTAAATCAAGTTAAAAATTTAATTCCTCAGTCTCAGTAGCCACCTCTCTTTCTTTTTTTTTTTTTGAGACAGGGTCTCACTATGCAGTTCAGGCTGGCCTTGAGCTCACTTTGTAGCCCAGGCTGGCCTTGGACTCACAACGATCCTCCTGTCTCAGGCTCCCGAGTGCTAGATTACAGGCATGAGCCACCATGCCCAGTTAGTAGCCACCTTTCGAGTGTCCCATAGCCAGCCATATTTGGCCCTGGGTGCTTTACTGGACAGTAGAACATCGACATGATAGGAAGTTCCACCATAATGGCCTGTAATTACAGTTTTCAGAAAATTGCAATAGTAAATGGATATTAACCTACTTCTAGGAGTTGCTATGCAATAATGTGCCACCTGATCACACTGGACAGCATTTCTAAAATTTACCTGCATCTCATCTGACCCAATGGGTCAGGAGTAAAATAAAGCAAGGAGACCCTATCGCAATTCACTAATTTCTAGGGGTTGGAGAAAGAGTATATTTCAGACTCCCCACCTCCCCTCCCTGCCCTGCTTCCTTCCTTGGCCATGATTTCTTGAGTGTCAAGTCCTGTGTCAGCTACTGGGTATAATGAAACCTGTCTATTTAATGAGCCAGAAAAACACAGGGATGGATATTGTCTTACTCTATTTTCTGTTGCTGTAAGAGAATACCTGAGACTGGGTGCTTCATAAAGAAAAAAGGTTTATTTTGTCTCCAGCTGTGGAAGCTGGGAGGTGCAAGAACATAGCATCAACAAGGCCTCCTGTGACTCCAACTCTGGTTTCTTAGCAAAAGGGAAAGTGACTTGTGCAGAAGAGACAAAATGTGAGATGCAGACTTGCTGCATGACAACCCACTGGCGAGGTCACTAATCCAGAACCATGAGAGCAAGAATGCATTTGTTTGAGAAACACATTAATCTTCCTTTTTCTTTCTTTTATTTATTTATTTTGCAATACTGGGGTTTCAATCTTGGACCTTCACACTGAGCTACATCTTCAGCCCTTTGTTTTGAGACAGGATTTGTGGTGGATTGACAACTGGTGGTCAACTTGTAACACCCAGCTGAACTTAATAAGCATGGTGCTGGGTGTGGGAGGCCCACCTGAGGATTGTTGCCCCCAGAATAAGAGGCAGAACTGGCGCAGAAGTAGAGGGCCATTGGGAGCTAGCTGAAGCTGTTAGGAGCCTGTTGGAAGGTGAGAGGAGCTGTAAGGAGCTGTTGGTTCAAATCCGAGCTTGTCATGCTGGCTTTCCTGATGAATTTGGCTGTTTTCATCCTCCAAGGAGGTCGGGACTGTGTTGTTGCTGAGAATGGTTTTGGTTCACTTTGGGGGAGCTCTGGTCCTCATTTTGAGCTTCACTTCCTGGCTCTAGAGGGGAAGATGGTGCACTGCTCAGTCTCCTGGAGAAGCTTGTTGCATTGGCTTCTCTGATGGGAATTGGTCATCTTGATCATCAGAGGACCTCGGAACCTCACTGTCACTGAGGATGGCTGTGGTACTTTTGAGGGGAGCTCTGGTTCTTATTTTGAGCATCGTTTCCTGGCTCTGGAGGGGAAGATGGTGCACTGCTGGTCTCCTGAAGAAGCTTGCTGCACTGGCTTCCCTGATGGGAACTCAGCCATCTTCATCATCAGAGGAGCTCGGGACCTCACTGTTGCTGAGGATGGCTGTGGTACCTTTCAGGAGAGCTCTGGTTCTTCTTTTGAGCATTGCTTCCTGGCTCCAGTGCAGATCCTTCAGCCTGCTGGCATAGATCCTTCATCCCTCTGGCACAGACTTTCTAGCTTTCGCCACTGACCTTCGGGCCTATCCAGCGCAGATTTGTGAAACAGGCCTGTGTGAGATATTCCTATGGGCTCTGGGCCTCCAGTTGGCCTCATGGGAGGTATTGTTATGAGCTCTAGGTCTTCAGATGAACTTATTCAGGACATTAATGTGGGACTCAGGGACACTAAGTTGATCAGATCAAACTCAAACTTGTGACCCTCTTGCCTCAGCCTCCCAGAGGATTACAGGTGTGCACCACCATGTCTGGCTGATATTAATCCCTCTTAACAACTCAGTAAACTCTTAATGACCACACCACCTCTCAGTGCAGCTACACTGGGGTCCATGCCTCCCCACCTCCCCATTTTGGTGGGGACAAGCTGCAAAAACAGCAGTAACAGTACAGAGTTCTTATAAGAAGCATAATGGCAAGATCCTGCAGGTGCTTTGGGAACCACAGGACTTCCTCCCTAAGACAGGAGGCAAAGCCGACCTTCCCAGAACGGTGACACCCTCAGCAAAGGAAACATCAGAGGTAAGGGATGTGACCGAGCTAAAGGTTTCCAAGAGTGAGTGCTTCCATCTGCCTTCACTGTAACTCTACAAAATGGCAGTACTGCCCCAGTGAAAAGCAATTTGAACAAAATTAGTGACAAACATTGTTTAAAATTAATAGTGTTCCATGACAAGTCAAATTCAGAGAGACGACATAGAAGGGTGGCTGCAGGGGCTGGGAGGTGGGGTATAGGGTGTTTGTGTTCAGGGGGTACCAAGGATGAGTTTGGGAAGATGCAGAAGTTCTAGAGACGATGGCGGTGATGGTAGAACAACAATGTGAATACAGTTAATGCCACTGAACTGTCCACTTAACAGTGGTCAAAATAGCCACATTTGTGTATGCCTATTTTACCACAGTAACAAACATTTAAGTCTAAAAATAGATTAGGGCTACAAACCTCTCTGTGACGTGCATAACTTGCAAAGGCACGTTGGAATGTGAACCAGCACGCTTCTCCTGTTATACCAACCCAATTTTTATCACTGCTTCTTCTTCCGTATTAGCACAATGGCGAGTTGATTCTGGTGTTCTAGCCCTGCAGTCCCCCAAGACTGTATTTCTCAGTAGGACACCATTTCATGGCTGGGCGTGGTAGCACACACCTATAATCCCAGCACTAGGGAGGCTGAGGCAAGGAGGATCATTGCAAACTGGAGAGCAGCCTGGGCTACAGTGTGACCTGAAGGCCAGCCCGAACTGCCTAGTGAGAACCTAACTCAAAAAGATTAAAAAAAAAAAAATTTTTTTTTCAATAAATGTTGTTTATTTTTTGCAGTACTGGGGATTAAACTCAGGACCTTCACTTGCTGGGCAGGCACTTAGTTCACTGAGCTATACCCCCAGCCCAATGTTGTTCCTCTAATCTACTTTCTTATCCCCAAAGCCTTGGCAGTGCAGTTGCATTGGGGACCACACCTCCCAGTGAATTTGGCATTGGGGACCACACCTCCCAGTGAATTTGTGGGGGGCATCTTTGACACTTCTCTTTTTCCTTTTTGTCTTTATTTGTACATTTGTAGTACATAATGTCTACATTTCTCATGTAGAGTTTATTCACATACATAATGCATCTTAGTTCCTTTTTCATTTCCTTCTCCTCCCCTCCTACTCCTTCCCTTTATCTCTTGATCCTCTTTCCCTTTGAGAAAGATCTGTCTCCGTGTTTCCCGTTATCTACCTTTTATATTGGTCTTTAGTTATAACTTGGGTTTCTTATATAAGAGAAACCATGCGATATTTAAAGTTGTGTGTCCAATTTATTTCATTTAGCATTATGGTCTCAAGGTGCATCTATTTTTCCCACAAATGATTCAAGTTTATCCTCCTTTATTGCAGAGTAACACACAAATGTGTGTAAATTACACATTTTCTTTATCCATTCATCTGTTGATGGACATACAGGCTGGTTCCAGGATTTAGCTATTATGAACTGTGCTGCTATAAACATGGGCGTGCATGTATCACTGTGATATGTTGTCTTTAATTCTTTCAGGGAGATACCCAGAAGGGGAATATCTGAATCAGATGGAATTTCTAACTTTGACCTTTCCTTTATGAGCACATCTTATTGTCGTTGCTTCTAAAGCCATCCAGAATTTCATCCCTCCTATGATTCTTGTAATACCTTGGTGACCAGTGCCCCTTCATTTCCTCAAGGACCGAATGAAGATCTTCTAACTGGTCTCACTCCATAGCCAACCCCCACCTCTTCTCCACCCAGCAGCCAGAGCAAAGCCTTTAACCTTCACTCAGATAATCTCCTGTGTGTGTTCCAAACTCTCCAGTAGCTTAACATCTCAGAGCCCTCACAATGGACCACAGGTCCCTATGAAACCTGCTTCAGATGACCTCATCCCCCGGCTTTCTCTCATGCTGCTTCTGCCATGCTAGATTCCTGCTACTTCAGTGTGTGAAAACTGTCTGGAAGAGTGATTGAGATGATTGCTAAAATGCAGGGAGTCCCTGAGGTGACGGCCCAGGCTTCCTGGGATGCATGGCTGAAGATGAGAGCAAGCCTGCAGAAACAATAGCTGGGAAGGATCCCACACAGATTACCCTTAGATGCGGGTGCCCCAGCCATTGTTCTCTCCTCCACAGTGGTTGCTGAGATTACAGAAAAATTAGTCATGTAATGACCACCCTGTCCTTCCCTGCCCCTACATTACATAGATATCCTTCTTCTGTCCTTTATCCTTGCTTTCTGGACGTATCGATTAAAAAAACCACAGATGCTTCAGATCAAAGTTGTTTTCCTGAAACTCTCTCACCCTGAGCAGTCTTGGTAAAAGCAGTCCCTCTGGGAATCTTGGAGTTTAAACCGGACATTGGCTCCTTGATCACTCTGACCCATAGGAGACATTCAGTTCATATTTTTTTAATTTATTGATAAATATTTACAATACATAATGATCACATTCATGATAGTGAATTTGTCTCCCATCCCCCGCCCCTCCCTTCCACCTTCCTCCCCTCCCCATTTACAAGAGCTTTGCTTCCATTTTTTGTTCCATTTTTTTCTTTGTAAGCCCTTTCCCTTCCTTCTGTCCCCTCCCTTTCCCCTTCACATTTGAACATGTTCTTCCTACTTTCCAATCATACTTGTTAGTGAATGGCATTTGTTCTAGTTTATTACATTTCACCCTTAGTTATAGGGCCTCCATAGACTGTGTGATCCTAAAGACATAATTACAGACTAGTATTCCCAGCCCCCAACTCACTGCCAGGAAGGAAAACCTGCTATAAAAGAAGTTCTTTGGACATATCTCCCTGGTATCAAAAACTATAGGATCATCGATGCAAAATGAGGCTTACAAGGTCTTCTGGTTTATAGCCTCAACCTCAGTGAAGACGTCACTTAACAATTCTATTTCGAAAGGCCGCCAGAAAAGAAGAATGCATCAATTCTTGTTTAACAACTTTTAGATGCAGAAAATTGTTTTCTTGAGACAGGGTCTCACTATGTAATTCAGGCTGGTCTTGAACTCACTATGTAGCCCAGGTTGACCTCAAACTCACAGTGATCCTCTGCCTCAGCCTCTTGAGTGCTGGGATTACAGACATGAGCCACCACACCCAACTCAGAAAATTGTCTCTTAAGTAAGTCTAAGCCCCATTTCCTTTTTCAGCCATCAAAATAGGTTTTAGTCAGGCATGGTGGCACATGCCTGTGATCCCAGCACTCAGGAAGCTGAGGCAGGAGGACTGATGCAAATCTGAAGCCATCGTGGGCTACACAGCAAGACTCTGTGTCAAGAAAACAATTAATATATATATATATATATGTATATATATGTGTGTGTGTGTGTGTGTGTGTGTGTGTATATATAAACTGGTCAGAATTTCTTCTTTCTCTTTTCTTTGCTATTTCCTTCCTTCTTTCCTTCCTTCTTGTTTCTTTTTTTTTTTTAGGGTGCTGAGATTGAACCAGCCTCCAGCATATTTTTCTTTATTCCTTTTCTCTCTTTTTCACAAGAAGTCCATAATTAATTGTATCAGTCAGGGTTTACTAGAGAAACAGATTTAACACAAGATATACAAATATATAACAAATTACCTATTTGGCTTACAATGGTCAGCTACAGGATTAGACGAGGAAGTGTGCAGAGGGTGTCTGCACACTGGAGATTGAACAGCCCAGGCCTGGGGCCTGGAGCTCTCCGCAGTGTCTGTGCAAGTCCGTATCAAGGTCTGTTGAGTCTGCGACGAAATGCTGATGAGTCTATGATGAAGTCCCAGGCGGAAGCCAAAGAGTCTGCACCGGAAGCCCCGAGACGACCAAGCTGAAGGTGAAGACTGGCGCTCCTCCGAAGAACTCACAGCCGGTCCTTCTCTTCCTTTAGTCTCCCAGCTCAGGGGAGGGGGGGGGTTCTCTACACCCGCACCCTCTGTATGCCTTCCTCTTGCACAGGTTTAGAATGAATACAAGTAAACACCTGGCTTCCTGCTGAGTCACACAGTTAACCTTTAAAGCTTCCCAAATTAACATAAACAACATCCCACAAGGGTGAGGGCATATCCTGTTTACCCCAAGATTTACAACTGCTGAGTTATTTAGTTAAACCTCTAGACTCCCCAAGTTGACACAATGTATCAACCATAACAATGTATTTAAAAAAGAAAATTATTTATCCAAAATACTCAAAGATAGCTTCTCTTAATAGCCTTCAGATTTATATGTATATGTGCACATATTTAAATAGACATTGATATAAAGTATGCTAAGACAGATTCACATATCATTAAGAGCTTGATAAATAATGCAAAGTGATTATTTCTTATCTCTTTTTCTTTGTCTTTTTGAGACAGGGTCTCACTCTGCAGTTCAGGCTGGCCTTGAGCTCACTTTGTAGCCCAGGCTGGTCTCGAACTCGCAATGATCCTCCTGACTCAGCCTCCTGAGTGCTGGGATTACAGGTGTGCGCCACCATACCCACCACAAAGTGATTAAAAGAATGTAACTACATCTGAGCTTGAGAAAAGGCTCTCCTTGGTCCCCACATTCAATCATGATTTTCTTTATTCATTCCCAATGTAACTACTCTCTGAATCTCTAGCTCTGAAGATTAGTTGTTTCTGTTTTTGGACTGTATAAAAGAGGGCAGGAGGATTAGAGTCACAGAAATGTATAGTGTTCTTTCACATCTGCTGTGTGTGTGTGTGTGTGTGTGTGTGTATGTGCGTGTTACTGAGATTGAAGCCAAGCCTTCACACTGAGCTACATCCCAGCCCTTTCTTTTTCTTTTTCTTTTTTTTTTTTTGATAGAAAGTCTTTCTAAGTTACCAAGTTGATCAGGCTGGGGTTGAATTTATGATCCTCCTGTCTCAGCCTATCAGTGTTGAGATTATGGGCATGCACCACTATACTCAGCTTCATCTCTGCCTTCTTTTATTCAGCATTGTGTTTGAACCTCGGTGTGTACACACACACACACACACACACACCCCATTTGTTTGTGGTTTTCTGAGACAGCCTCTCACTGTGTAGTTCAGGCTGTTCTCCAACTCGCAGCAATCCTCTTGCCTACCTCAGTCTCCCAGTGCTGGAATTACAGGCAGGCACCACCATGCCCAGCTCAGTTCTCTGTTTATTAAACTCTCTTTAATTGTACTGCATCAGTTCTAAAACAAGCAAATTTCTTTTTTTATATAAAATAAAGTTTATTGAAAAGCAACTGTACTTCCATTGCATGATGACAGGGCTATAGCTCAGCGGTACAGCGTCTGCCTGGCAAGCACAAAGTCCTGAATTTGATTCCTGGTACCAGGAAAAAGAAATTGATATGAAAAGATTCAAACTCATTAAAATAATTTTGAAAAGGGAGAAAAACTTTGGAAAGCTAACATGACATTATTTCCAGAATTAACATACATTTATAACATCTAATTTACTCCTTCAGCTTCTCACACTAGGGAGACAATATAATGCTCACGTGAATCTGATTTATTTTACTTATGAGAATGGACTCCAGTTGCATCCATCCATCTATAAAACTCTCCAGTTCATCCGTTCTTATGGCTGAGTAATACTCTATTGTATAAAAACACATCTTTTTTTAACCATTCTTTGGGCATTTGAGTTGTTTCCAAGATTTTGCTATTACAAATTGTGCTGCTATCAACATGGGTGCACCTATATCAAAACTAACAAATTTCTTAAAAATTTAAATTATGTAATTGTTTAGTTCTAAAAAATTAGTTTAATTAAAAAAATTTTTTAGCCTCCAGGTATTATGAAATCTTCTTCCCCCTCCTCCTTTTTCTGTGGTACTGGGGATTGAGCCCGGTGTACTCATACTGACCTACATCACCTACCCTTTTTCATTTTTTACTTGGAGGCAGAGTCATGCTAAATCTCCCAGGTTGGTTTTGAACTCTCAATCCTCCTGGCTCAGCCTACCAGGGTAGTATGATTACAGGTGTGCACCACCGTTCTCAACTGTATTTTCATTACACAGTTCTTCTCTTGGTTTTCTGTAAAGCATTGCCTTCTTATATACCTGGTTTTATTTTGGAAGTGCTACTGTATTTTATGTGGCTGATCATTTTATATTACATGCTAGATATTTTTTAAGGAAAAAAATTATAGAGATTGTCTGAAGGTCTGCGTGATGCTACCTTCCTCCAAGAGGATTCATGCTGACCCTGGGTGCAGAAGCGGGATAGCTGTAGGCGATCTTCGTCTAATTTCTCGAGCTGGCCTGCAACTCACCGTTTCCTCCTGTGTGGGGGCTGGTCTGTGGCTGATTTGCTCTTACCCTTGGGTTAGTGGTGTGGCCCCAGGGGGGCAAACCTGGGTTACGTGCCGGAACTTCTCTTCCAAGACGGCCCTGAAATCCAAACCCTTTGCCTACCTGGCCCTGCCACAGGGCTGCCCTCTGTTCTGCTCTTTCGCCACTCAGGTTTCTCTTTCAAATTAGCAGTTACTTCTAGGAGGAAAGCAACAGCCAATGTCAAGCACACATCATCTCACTTTTCTCTTTTCTGGATCCTGGTTCCATAAACTGCCTTACAGGCCCTCGACCTTCACATATGCCCTGTTCCTTCCTAATTACTTAGTCCAGTTTTTCCAGTCATTCTTAACAGCAGGATTGTTCTGAAATCACTAGGTCAGCCATTGCCAGAAGCAAAATTCTACCCATATTCTCTCTTTTTTTCTTTTTGTTTTGTTTTTGTGGACAGGGTCTCGCTGTATAGCCCAGGACGGCCTCAGACTCATGGCTATCTTCCTGCCTCAGACTCCAGAGTGCTGGGATTACAGGGGTGTACCACCACACCTGGCTTTACACATAGTCTAATGAAAAAAATATTTTAATGTGTATATTTTCTTGTTAATTTCTTTTCTCACTTATCCATACGTGAGCCATGAACGTATTTAATAAGCATGTCAATATTAATTTACACTATAATTTTAAACTGTTGCAGAGAATTCATGCCATTCTTTGAGTGTATCAAAATGCTAGCCAAACATTTATAATTGAAAATTTTAGCTGTTTTGTTTTTCTTATAGCAGTGATGTGACCTCATTTTACATATACACTCTTAAGTAATTATAATTATTTCATAAGTACAATGCCATAAAATAAAAGCACAATATCAAAAAGTATGAATATCCAAAAGATTTTGTCATATTACTAAAAGTCTCCCCAGGAAAATCATACCAATTTACATTTCCATCAATGGTATATAAGTGCCAGTTTCCTAATATAAGCACTTTCTAAATGATAGAACTTTAATTTTTAAGCTTGCCTGTGTCTGACTTGTAAATAAACAAGGATTTCTAAGTAAATCTTCCATAGCCTCATACTGGAATCACTCAGGGTCACAAGGAAACAAAGTGAATACGGACTCTGGCCTTGCAGAGCTCATGACTTCTTGACTATTTCTCCGACTCCCTTTTTATGAGGAAGGTCCGTTGGTGATGCTCCCAGAAGGCCTGACTCCTCTGAAGAGACATTCGCCTCCTTGCGTTCTCATTAGTCATACGTATATTTTGGACCCGACCTTATCTTTTAACTACAGTTATGTGCTATAGGCTTATTTATAGCCCATGGTCCATGTTGGCTTCTTGCTCTCTTTCTGTCTACTCTACATATCCATGTAGCATAGCTGTGGTTTCTTTTTCCTCCTTTGTGTGCTTCCCTGAACTTATCAGTTTGAACTCTACTCAGTGTGCTGAACACTCACCCAGCTCACCAAGATAACTCACCTAGGTCAACATACTTTGCACCTATTTATGTAAATAAAGCTTCCTTGCAATGCAGGCCTGCTTATTGGTGTATTGCTTATGGCCATTTGGATGTTAGGGGAACTTAAATCTAAAATATTTACTCTCTGGTTCTTTGTGGAAAAAGTTTGCCAGTCCATGATCTGAAACTCAGCTGTCCTTATGACTCTACATGATCCTGAACTTGGTAAAGATTTCTCCACTCACTGCTGGGTTAAGCAGCTGTCTAGGACAAAATCCCCAACCTTCCCATCCCAGGGGCCACAGGGCTCTGTCTGCTCAGCATGACCTCACGTACCCCTCCTTCTCCCTAAGGAAATCATCCTGTCTCCAGGGATTCAAATGAGATACTTCTATCCTTTCTATTGTCCTAGGCCAATCAGTGCCTTCTCTAGAACTTTCGATTTTTTTTCCACTTTATTTATTTATTTTGGTCTTTTTGAGACAGGATCTCACTATGCAGCTGACGCTGGTCTTGAACTCATTTTGTAGCCCAGGCTGGCCTCAAACTTGCAGTGATCCTCCTGCCTCAGCCTCATGAGTGCTGGGATTACAGGCATGCGTGACCACGCCCGGATGGAACTTTGGATCATCGTGAAAGCCTTGAAGTCTTTAAAGGTGCACAGCACTTTTAAATCTAGGCCCCAGACCTTTTCTTTTCTTTTCTTTTCTTTTCTTTTTTTGCTCCAGCCCTTTTCAGAGGGCAATGGCAATGAAGCCAAAGGCTGACGTGACCAGCCTGTGCCCACATGGAGAGGGCCTGTTTGACAGCCAAAGCAAAGCAGAGGTCAGTGAGCCCAAAGTGTGAGACCCACACAGTTCTTCTACCTTTTTTGGATCCTAACTCTAGTCATCAGAAGCTAGATTCACCTCTTGCATTTTAATCTTAAAACTTGACTATAGCTCATTTTAAAACACTGTCTCCCAGTTACACATGATAAGAAGTTACTCTTTCTCTTTAAGCTAGTTTTGACAAGGTTTCTGTCATGTCATACGAAACCAAAAGAATCCAGAGAAGTATAAAAACTGGGACCAAGAATAGAAGGTACCAGAAAAATCTTCACTGGGTGAGGTGGAGTAGAACACAGGAAGCATGCTGGGAGCCGGTGATCTTCCTACCAAGTGAGCCTTGAGGTGAAGCTGGCTCTTTTGTGCTGCAGGACCCGGATCATGGACAGATTTGAGACATGTGTTATGGTTTATATCCAGATGTCTCCCCTTAGCCTCATGTGCTCTTTGTTAGGGCTTTGGGGAGGTTATTGGATCGTGGGTGTGAGATTGCTCATCAGTGGATTAATCCAGTGACGAGTTTATATGCAAATGTCATGTGGACCCTGGTTGGAGGAGGTGGTCCCAGGGGGGCGTGGCCTGGAAGGCTTTATCTCCCTCCCCCGCTCATTCCTTTACTCTGTGGTTCCTGTCTACCATGCCATAAGCAGTTCTCCTTCTCCGTGCACCCCTGCCTTGGAGCCAGGTGATTATGGACTGAAACATAAGGCAAAATACACCTCTGTTTCTTTAAATCGTGGACATCAGGTATTGTGTCTCAGTAATGAAGAAAGTTACTAAAACAAATTTTGGGAGCAGAGAAGTGGGCTTATCGTTGTGACTGTACTTGGCCATATGGTATAGACACCTTTGAAACTGGTTCTCAGGAAGAGTTTGGAAAAATTTGGACATGCCCATTGGAGAAGCTGCCCTAGAATGTGGTAAGCTAAACTTGATGAGATTGTGGTCAGAGCTCAGAAGACCAGAACGTAGATACAAGTACATACTGTAAAGGCCAGGCTCAGGAAATTTCTGTTGCGAACAAGGATTCTGTTGCCAGTGGGACTCCAGACAATCTGAGTTACACTCTGGCAGGAAATTTGTCTACATTTTGTTCATGTCCAGGAACTTTTCAGAGACTGAGATTAAGAGTGGTGGATTAATGAATCTGATGGAGGAAATATCAAAGCAGCCTGCTATTCAGGCTATGGCATGGGTATTCTTGGCAGCTTTAAGCCGGGTTTATACTGAAAATCGGGAACAAAAAGCCCCTTTTAAAAAGTTTGAGTTT
>PVLD010002856.1:73016-155527 GCA_004027595.1 Dinomys branickii
TTATCTATAATTTGGTATTTCCTTTAATGTTTTTGTGTTAACTAATGTGAAGATAACTATGTAATACAACATCCAGTTCTAATTCCCTACTATATTCTGTATAACTTTGTATTTTCTGTATTGTTTATGGCTTTTCTGGTTCATATGTCTCCATTCTTTTGTCTTTAAAATAAAATTAAAAAAACAAAAAACAAAAAACAAAAAACTTGAGCCAGACACTCCTCCTGTTTTCAGACTCTCTTTAACCCTGACAACCTCAAAGCACTGTATACTTTACTTTCTCTAAATCTTTCAAATTTAGTTAATTTTTGTGCATAAGTGTTAATACAAAGGAAACATAGGTGTACTAGTTAGGCACAAGCTTCAAATACATACATGTCTTCAGGCATCCAATGAAGCAGAAGTTTTATCTTCCCAGAATCCTCTTTTCTCTTAGCTATTACCTAGCAAGGAAAAGAATGAAAAATAATTCATAAGATACCACTTTAGTTTATCATTATTCAGTCACAATGGCAGGGGCAGGGGCAGGGGACGGCAGGCTTTTCAGAGGTTGCTGAATCGAGAGTTTGTGATTGAGTCAAGGTCCAATGCGGGGCTGGGGACATGGCTCAGTGGTACAAGAATCTGCCTGACAAGCGGAAGGTTCTGAGTTCAAGGGGGGGCGGGGGTTCAATGCTGGGATTAAGGGTGTGACTGCTACACCCGCCCTGGGACTGGTAGCCTGCGTACACTATAAGGGCCAGAAAGGCCTGACTCCTGCTGTCTTCTGTTGCCCTCTGCCATGTGCCACCCTGCCTTGAGGCCAGCCGGTTACGGACTGAAATCTCCACAAACTGTGAGCTAAATAAACCTTCCTACCTTTAAAAAATAAATAAATAAATAAATAAAAAATAAAAAGTTTGAGTTTCACCAGAAGGGAAGTGCCTATAAAGTTGGAGTGGAGGACAACTAGGCTGCTGAAAAAATAAGTGTGAAAGCCAAGTATTTCGTAAAAGGACAATAGGAAGGGTGCCTTGAGGGTATTTGAGGACCGTGTAAGGCCTCATCTTCTCCAGGCTCAAAATTGCAAAAGTAAAAGACTTTGCTTGGAGAAGAGAGCCCCAGGGCACTGTTCTGAAGAAGGGCATCTGCATCTAGGGTACATAGCTCTCAGCCATTCAGAAACTTGGAGTCCCCTGTAGCCACTATTGAAGGAACTCTGGCTTCTACTGGAGTTGGCAGCAGGCTCTGGGGTCATCCCTATGGTGCTGGCTAGAGAGGTATGCAACATGCAAGCATCGTGGGGTCAAAGAAGTTTCTACCCAGATTTTATAAAGCTTTGGAAACCAAGCAGTGTACTCAAGAGGGCAATGCATGAAGATGTGAGAGTGAAGCCAGAAATACGATGAAGACCCTGGGAAGTTGGAGATATCAGGAATGTAGAACATGTGAGGAAAGCTAGAAAGAATAAATCAACCCGACCCAAGACAGAAGGAGAGCTACAACAATCAGCAGATCCACACAGGTGAGGCCACGCAAGCCATTTGGAGTTCACATCTCATTGCCACAACTTTTCCTGGGTGTTGGACATGGAAAGCTGGGATTTAATGTTTGCTCTTCTGGATTTCAGTCTCGCTTGGGTCCCACTGATTTCTCTCACACATTCCTCCCTTTTTGAATGGGAATGTTTAACCTTTGCCTTGTATGTTGGCAGTGTTTAACCTTCTTTTCATTTTTACAGGGCCTCACAGCTAAGAGTATGCTTTGAGTCTCAGAGGAGACTTTGGACTTTTCAGCAGAGCTAAAATTGTTAGGATTTAGGCAACTTAGAGATGAACTAAATGCATTTTTGCATAAAAGGGTGTGCAGGAGTCTTTTGGGGCTGTATGAGTTACTTGTTGCTCAGACAAAATACCCAACACCCAATGTTAAAGGAGAAAGGGTTTATTTCAGCTCACAGTTTGTAGAGGCTTCAGTCCATCGTCAGCTGGCTCCAAGGCAAGGTGGCGCGGCACATGGGTATCACAAAGGAGAACAGTTCAGGGCAAAGCAAAGCAGGGAAAAGGCAGAGAGCAGCAAGCAACAATAGCAGTAGCAGTAGCAGAAGCAATAGTAGCAGCAGCATCCTGCCTTTCCCTCTTATCCATTCCAGGCTTCCCACCTTTGGGTAATGCCATCCATACCCAGTGTGTGCCTTCCTTAACCTCAGCATCACACACTTAATGCCAGCATCACATCTGTGATCCCAGTATCACATACTCTAGATCCAGCCACCACCCCTCCCCACAATGCCTTACTTATAATTCCATACAGGTGAAGCCTGTATGTAGAGGCTTTGTGGGGATATTTACATACAAGCCATAACAGGGGTCATGGGTGGAATGTTATAGCTTCTATCTAGATGTCCTCCCAAAAGCCTCATGTGCTCATAGTTTATTGGCTCATGGGGGCATGACACTCATGAATGAATCAGTCCACTGATGAGCTTTCAGCCAAATGTGATGTTCATAGGTGGAGCCTGGTTGGAAGAGATAGGTCCCTGGAGGTGGGGCCTGCTGTTCCTTTCACTTTCTCTGCTTCCTGTCTGCCTTGAGCAGATCTCTGCCGTGTGCCTTTGCCATGCTGTCCTGCTCTGGAGCCAGGTGATAATGAACTGAAACATGAGCTAAAATAACCCTTTTCTCCTTTAAGTTGTGGGTGTTGAGCATTGGTCTCAGCAATGAAGAAAGTGACTAAGGCAACATGGTAGGTACAGAGGATGGGATTTTACATCTACACAAAGAAACAGCACTTGTGAGGCTCACTGATCCAAACAAATGAGGTGTTCCCTGCCAGATGAGGGTGCTCCCTGCAAGAAGCAATTGGCCTATGGCTCCAGAACCTCAGGCACTACCTGGAACTAAAGGCATGGGCATTTGCCATCCTGGGGTACCGCAGCCCAACACCCAAGAAGCTCCTAGTTTAAAAAGGCCAGGCCAAGTGTGCTAGTTACTTCTATGGCTTTTGTTAAGTTGCAAGAAGAAACAGACAGGCTTCAGGCAAGTTGGCCCATCAGGAAGCCAAGCAGTCTGGGATGAAGGCCACGCAGTCTTGTCATGGGAAGACTTTCTGATCTTCTATGAACAGTCCCAAACTGGGCTGGGGATATAGCTCAGTGGAATAAGCGCCTGCCTAGCAAGTGCAGGGTCCTGAGTTTGTTCCCCAGTACCGCAAAAAAAAAAAAAAAAAAAACAATCCCAAACTGGAAGAGGTGTGTTTCTTGTAGAACATACAAGATATATTAATCTCCCAAAGTTAGCGTGAGTGGCAACAAGTCAGAGATGCAGCACAGAAGCCTGAAAAAGAAGTCTGGGCCCAAGCTAGCAGGCTGAGTGTTTAGTGTTTGCAGTTACATAGGACCCTACGCTTAGAAGTGCCCTGTGCCTGGTTTACCATTCTGCTTTTGCTGTCTTGAGATTGTTAATACCTTTTGCCACCATGTGGAAAATTAGGAAGACATTCCTGTAAGAGAAGTCAGAGAGCCAAGTGACCCTGGTCTTCAAGGCTACATTAGAACACTCTCAGGCTCCCCCCCTCCTCCTGTTGAGCCAGGTCATAATTTCCCCCTTTGCCAAGATTCAAATTAGCTCTCCCTGTCCATGCAATCCATTGATTCACAGCCAGTAGGCTATAGGAAAGAATAGGCCTCTTTTAGCTACTTTCTTACTTGACAAAAGACCCTACACCCACAAGTTAAAGAGGGAAGGTTTATTTCAGCTCATAGTTTGTAGAGGTTTCGGCCCATAGTTTTCTGGCTCCAAGGCAGGGTGGCAAGGCAGAGCGGTGCCGGAAGGGCAAAGCAGTTCATGGCAGAGCAGGCAGGAGGCAGCAAAGCAGCAAGGGTGAGCAGCAAGCCTTCCTTTCCCTTTTATCCCACCCAGGCTGTAAGCCTTTTGGTTGGTGCCACCCACACACAGGGTGGGGCTTCTGTCTTCAGTAAATCCACTCAGCCGCACCCAGAACTATGCTAATTCCAATAAATGGACTCAGACACCCTTAATCTTAATATCACACACTCTAGACCCAGTAAACCCTGAAAAGCTCTACCTATGAGTGCATGAGGCTTTGGAGGGACATCTAGACACATCTGTATTTATAGGAGAGAGGGATAAACATTCAGTGATGAAGCATAAACTGCATGACCTTTGCTGATAGGCTTGGTTTCTACCCAGTTTCCACAAGGGCTATGTTACCAGGGGAATCACATGGCTGTTTAATACCTTAAAACATGATTTCCACCCTCTACTCCAAGGTGCCCTTGGGTGTTGCAGAGAATGCAGAGGTAGCATATAGTATTTCCCCTTTTCTAGAAAACATAGCCAGACTGAACATCTGCCAGACACCACACTGACAGGTATTTCAGGTTCAACATTAGAAACATGGGACATTCTTTGTGATGATGTCATATTAATTGCAAAGTGGTGGCTATATTCTTGGCAGTTGCTGGGATACACACACACACACACATACACACACACACACACACACACACACACACAGCACTGAGGAACAAGAAATGAAGGTGATGGTGTCCATGCTGATTCTAACATTGGGAGGTCATGCAGTGTTGAACAGAGTCACATGTCCCATTAATCACTGTGATGATTTAGGAATGAAATTAAAATATTATTGTTGAATTTATAGTATTTTTTTTTTTTGGAGACAGGGTCTCGCTATGCAGTTCAGGCTGGCCTTGAGCTCACTTTGTAGCCCAGGCTGGTCTCAAACTCACAACGATCCTCTTGCCTCAGCCTTCCAAGTGCTGGGATTATAGGTGTGTGCCACGACACCGAGCCTAAATTTACAGTATTATTGCTTTAAATCTTTCCTATATTATTAAGACTGAAATGTGTGTTAAATTATTTATACCCACTTTCTTAATTGACTTGTTAGTTACTTCTCTAGGTAGGGAGATGCTATGTAAAAATCACTGAAGCATTAAGGGTGTGGTGAAGGGGGAAATCTGGACCTCTGTATTAAAATAATCCCTAGGACTCCAAATTCTCACCACTAGGAGGTGGGCTAGGAAGGGCCTTCATGCCTGGTGGTTCTCTCCAAAGTGGCTGTGAAGGACCACAGACAAGGTGGAGCCTCCCAAAGAACAGAGCTGAGGGCAGTGCAGATTCTTTCCCAGTTACTTTCTAGGAAGGCAGACCATGGGCTGACAGTGACAACAGCTCATTTCCCTTTCTTCTCCTTCCAAACGAGTGCCCTTTTTGTGTTGTCTTTTTGAGAAAGGGTCTCACTATGCAGTTCAGACTGACCTTGAGCTCACTTTGTAACCCAGGCTGGTCTCAAACTCGCAAGGATCCTCCTGCCTCAGCCTCTGGAGTGCTGGGATTACAGGTGTGTGCCACCGTGCCCAGCAAAATCAAGGAGATATTTTTATTAATTAATTTTTTTTTGTACTGGGAATAGAACTCATGACCTTGCACTTGCCAGGCAGGCACTGTGCCGCCGAGGTATATCCCCAGCCCCCAAATGAGTGCTGTTAAGGTGGTATCAAACTTATTCCTTCTCCGTGATATATTAAACACCTGAGAGGGATTGAGTAGCCCATTGTCCCCTACAGATCGGTGGCTCATGAAAAGTCACATCTAGAGTTGATGAAAGGAGGAAATATGTGACCTAAGTGAAGGGCTCTAGAGTTTGACTTGCAGTGGGAAACAGCCAAGGACATAAAAGGTTATCTATAGGTTGGCTGTGTTATGCTAGGGATATAGGTACACCCAGGAAGTCATACATGTAAAAATGTAGCATGTGTGTGTGTGTATGTGTTCATGAATGTGTGTGTGTGTGTGTGTGTGTGTGTGTGTGTGTAACACACTCCTGGTAGATGTACCAGTTACAGTTCACTATATATTTCAACGAATTATCTATCTACCTGGGTTTTACAAGGTGGGCTTACACTGGCTGCCTATGGAATCAGGGTAGGAGAATGCAATGTGGTCATCTGCAGATTGGAGAGCTGGAGGATCCAGTTGAATGTCGAAGGCCTGAACTTCTCTACAGAGTCTGATGCAAGTCCCTGTTGGAAAGCCGATGGGTCTACGTGAGAAGGTTGAAAAGTCTAGGCTGGAAGCCTGAAGGAACTGGAGACAAATGTCCAAAGGCAATGGCAAAGGGAGCTCCTCCTCCAAAGAAAGGGGAAGACTGACTTCTTCTTTCCCTTTTTATTCTGCTCAAGCTACAAGCCTATTGGTAAGTGCCACTCATGTTTGGGGTAGGTCTTCGTTCCTCAGTTTGTGGCCTACATGTCACTTATCCACAGATATGCCCAGAGCTTTACCAACCTGCTAGGTGGCTCTTACTCAAGTCAAGTTGACATAGCACAATTAACCATCATAGCTGCCAAGGGGTGGAGCGTATCACACCAGGCATCTTCTTTCTACCAGAAAGCTGCTCCTTCTAGGTTTCTTTCCACGCCATCTGGACTGTACTCTTTTGTCCACTGCCTTCTTGTCCTCTGGTCACAAAAATGGACACACACAAATTTGAGCTCCACTAGATCTGGAATATTGACACTGGGAAGGTTAAGGCACAGTTTTCTCTCGCATTACAAGGACCCCAGCATGGCTCTTGATAGCATATGAAGAACCAAGAAGAGGATGACACCAAGCGGAGGGAGAGAAGTGAAGAGCAGAGACAGACGGTTCTGGTTTTACCCTTGAACCCTGTCCTTTTGGGTTTACCAACCTTCATTTAGCTAAGCTTGGGTTTCTGTTACTAAGTTAACATTTCTGTTTTGTGCTCATGAAGGTTTGAGCTAGATTTTTGTCATGTGTTATTCAAAAACTTCCAACTAATAGTATCTCTAGCTTAGCTTCTTTGGAAAACCAAATAAAACTGGGCTGGAAAGTAAAGGTGCAAGATGACACGCCTGTCTTTTTGCAGCCTTCTCGTGGGGAATCCAAGCTGAATGAAGTCCTGTGAGTCTGGAGCCAGCACCTGAAACTCATAGGCACACTATACCTTTGTGTGGTTATACAATGTTCTTACGTACAGAATTCCCTGGATCTGCTTGAAGGGAAAATTAAAATCATTTTCTACCATTTGCCTTCCTTGTCAGAAGACAGGGCCAAGAGCTTTTAAGAAGCAGCGTGGCACTTCTGAGACTGTGGGTTGGATGACATCACTTTCCTGAGGATGATTTCCTTTATGCCCTTTCTTGAAATATCTGAAAGCAAACCCAGCTTTGACAGGGAGGGAAACAGACATGCACAGTGCTTGATGAGTCTTTGTATACTGAAACCTTTACAGACTGATTTGCAGGGTTGAGTGGTCACTGTTCAGAGAGCAACGAGCCCTGGAAACTGGTTCTTGGCCAACCAAAATCATACATGAGCGTCTTTCTACTGAGCTTGCTCTCCTAAATAGTGTGAGCCCCCAGAACTGTCACAGGGGGAATGCACAGCCCAAAGCCCCTTGATTTAAAGGCAGCTCAGCTCCCAATTCTCCTGGTAAATTGCTGTTTCTGGTGTTGTGAGACAGAAAGAGACATTGGGAAGAAAGCTTACTCAAATAAGTTTTGCCTGAAAGGAATGATTATAGGCCCACAGAATTTCCTAAACTCGTTTCTGGCTGATTTGGTCATGTGTTCATGATGATTTCTCCTAATGAGTTTTGTCCTCTGCTTCTGCTCCCAGTTATTCAGGGAGGGGAGGTTAGTGATCCGGTTTCTGTGCGAGATAAGGCTGAGGGCCTACGCCCCAAGGAACTGTGCGGCAGCCATACCTGTCTGAAGACCTGTGAGACGTGATTGTGGGCAGACCCACAGTCTCCGGAAGTGCTTACTCCTGGAGCTGAGCCCCGGGGGCGTGCAGGGGACTGCCCAGGAACTCACAGAGCGAGAAGCTATGAAGGGCTGAGCTGTGTTCCTCTAAAATCCATATGTTGACATCCTAGCCCCCATTTCCCAGAATGTGACTGTACAGTATTTGAAGACAGGATCTTTAAAGGAGGAAGTTAAGATGAGGTCATTGGGGGGGGCACTAATTCATCGTGACTGGTGTCCTTCTGAATAGGAGAGATCAGCACCCGGGCAGAGGAACAATCACATGAAGACACACTAGAAGACAGCCACTCACAAACCTCTGCAGTCAACCCCGTTGCCACCCTGACCTCAGACTTGCAGCCTCAGGAGCTGTGAGGAAATGAGTTTCTGTGCTTATGCCACCTAGTCTGTGTGCCTCTGTCATGGTGGTCCTGGAAGACTAAGGCAGGGGCCGGCACAAGCTGACTTACAGAGATGTCCTTGCAGGAGCCTTCCTCCTGGCACTGCACTGCCAGGATAAAATTCCTCCACGCAGCTGGCATCTTCGTCTTCGTCTTCTGCACAAATTTTCTTGCCATCATGTTATCCAATGGTGAAGATACACACTTCTTTATACTGTTAGTCATTGGTCTTCACCTACGAATGTGTAGAAATTTGTCAAGCCTCTGTGAGTTACTTATCCAAGCCACTCATATTTTTCTCCTTACAGTTCACCGTGAGTCCCTTTCTTTAATCTGAGAATTTAAATTGCTAATGTGGTACTTGTCTAGCTGTTCTTTCCTTTTTTTTTTGGTCTTTTTGAGGCAGGGTCTCACTATGCAGTTCAGACTGGCCTAGAGCTCACTTTGTAGCCCAGGCTGATCTGGAACTTGCAAGGATCCTCCTGCCTCAGCCTCTCAAGTGCTGGGATTAGAGGTGTGCGCCACCATGCCTGGCTCTAGCTGTGTTTTAGAAAGTGGCATTTAGGAGGTGTTTATTGGTTCAAGTCAGAAAGGGAAGGAGAAGGATTGATTGTTGAGTTCTTGATATTTGCTGCATTCTCTGAACTCAGTATAGTCAAGGAACTGGCTTGTGGGACATCAGTACACAGGTGCTCTAGATTGGGTAGGACTTGGTGTAGGGATATGGGAATGTCCTGTATGGCCCAGAATATGTCAAAGCAGAATTCACTCCCCAATTTATGCTTTTAAATACATAAAAGACAGAGATCCAGGGGATGAAAATAATTCAATGGATTAGTATCTCCATGGAGATCACAAAATGTATACTTTTTAGAGAGACTCTCAAAGATCTCTCCTTCTAGAATTATGGCCGTATACGTTCTGTGCTAATTACATGCAACATGTTGGGGGAGAGGTAAAGTGACAAAAGGAGGTGAATTACAGTCCCATTTTTTTCTTGCCTTGGTGACAATGACAGCTACTGTCACTCCAAGCTTGATCAATTATGGTACTATATAGTTGCCAAGTTAGGATTTGGGGAGACCAGGGCTTTAGGATGCAGTAAAGAGGAACCTGAAAGGATCCAGTGTTTAGATGCCCTACATGGCTGACATGTAGCTGGCTTTCAAAAAAAGGTACGAAGGAATGCAACACAGTGCCATGAGCCATTGGGCAGGATCTGATTCGAAACTCAGACCTGCAGCCCAGGGAATGCTGGGTAATGTCTCCTAGTACCCAGCAGAACCATAACCCCTGTGTGGCTGATTCTTTCCTCTTCCCGTGAGAATGGTGTGCAGCGGTATAAATATGGTCAAATGGGGAAGTGAACTTTGGTGGTGGGAAGGGCTGAACAGGGAAATGGACCAGCTAAGGAACGCAAGGCACTGTGTCCAGATGAATGGTATCTGGGTGTAACCTACATGTTCTTAGCCTCACTAGACTTGGGATACAAAATCAGATGCTGATTATTTTATAGAATTAATTGTGCCCCTCCATATACTGTTCCTCCTCTGCTGGAAATTAAGCCTACTGCAAAGTGATTTCTGAATTTCTTGCAGCAATGCCTCACAGTAGCACCCAACTTTTCAGTGTGTCTGCAACTTGCAGAGCTTTGACCTTGAGGAGGACACTTTCAGCCTGGTGGTCTCGCCTGGCTCTGGTTAGTAGTGGGATTGTAGAGATCATCTTTAATCACAGGGATAGCCACTGCTAAATCTAGGTAAATACATGGCAAGGCTTTTCTGTTTACACATAGTAACAGACATATCTTCATATTTATGAAGTACAGTGGCTTGAGACCAGAATATTGCATATTATTTTGTAACCTGCATTTTCCTAACAATATATACATTGAAATTATTTCTCCACATTACTGAACATGTAACTGTCAAGTGCTCTATCATTGAGCTATATCCCCAGACATTAAAAAAATGTTCAGGACATCAAAAATCTTATTTTAATGGACACAGGGTCTCAATAATTTCCCAGGCTGACCTTAAACTTACAATCTTCTTGCCTCAGCTTCCTGCGTAGGTGGGATTACAGGATGTACTACTAAGCTCAGATGAAATACATCTCTTTTTTTTGGTACCAGGAATTGAACTCAGGACCTTGTGCTTGCCAGGCAGGCGCTATGCCACTGAGCTATATCCCTAGCCCTGAAATACATCATTTTTAAAAAACATTTATTTTAAAAGAAGAAAACATATTAACAAACAGACATCCATTTATAAAATAGCACAAGAACAATACAAACAATACAGAGTTACAGACAAAGTAGTAGGAAATTAACAATGGTTGTTGTATTATGTACTGACATCTTCAAAGTGGTTTCTCAGGAAAACAGAGACATGCAAGATTGATCGAATAATCATTAACTGTTGCTTTCAGTAAAGCAACAGAAGACGGTTGTAGAACTGTTAGCTATCCTGTATATACATATATTATTTCCCCTTCTTTCCCTTCTCCTTTCCCATACCCCAGTTGCCCCTTACTTTTGAGCATTTTCCTTTCATTTCACAATGTCTATCACACCTCCTAGTTTTTATTCACTCTTTCAGGTTCTTAAACAAAAATATAGAATGCTTCACAAATTTGCATGTCATCCTTGCGCAGGGGCCGTGCTAATCTTCTATCGTTCCAATTTTAGTATATGTGCTGCTGAAGCGAGCACTGAGATACATCATTTTAAATGACTACAAAATGCTCACCTTATGGGTAATACTATTGTTTACTTTTTTGCTCTGTTCCTTGTTTTCCCACATTTGTGAATACCACTTTATTACCTTTTAACACACATTCTTACATGTTTCCTGCTTCTTTCTTTAGGATATTACTTTGGGTACAAGTCATGGTGGAAAATTATGAACATAGGCCAAGCATGGTGATACACGCCTGTAATCCCAGCACTTGGGAGGCCGAGGCAGAAGGATTGCCATGAGTTTGATGCCAGGGTGGGCTACACAGTGAGTTTAAGGCCAGTCTGAACTACAGAAAGAAACTCTGTCTCAAAAAACAAATCAGAGTATGAACATTCTAAAGAATTGTGTCGTGTTCTTGACCGTATTCCCTTTTCAGGTTTACAAAATTTAAGATCGTAAACTTCAGGGTATTAGGATTTGGTTTCACTTTGTTTTTTGAGACAGGGTCTCGCTATGCAGTTCAGGCTGGCCTTGAGCTCACTTTGTAGCCCAGGGTGGTCTCGAATTCACAGCGATCCTCCTGCCTCAGCCTCCTGAGGGCTGGGATTACAGGTGTGCGCCTGCACGCCTGGCTCTGGATTCATGTGGCCAGTGGCAACCCTAAAAGTATTTCAAGGTGTCTCCTAGGCTCAGGCAAAACTGTGCACGCTTCCAAAAGGAAAGTAGGGATTAAGTTTTAGCATCTTGCTCCTGTGTGATCCACAGCACCCGAAGGAAATGAAGTTCTTGGAATAATAACAAACCTCGAAGAATAAAATATTCCTTAGATGGTGTAGGACTCTGAGTCTTCCACAACAGTCTGGTTAACTGGGGACTCATTTCGTGTGCCTACCCTTCGCACAACCGTGGCGCAAAATGGGTATTACAATGTGAGCGGTGCCATTGGTAAACTCGCAGCCCCACTTCCTACCTATCTGCCTTTGTAAATAGAATACTCTTAGGGGGCAGCAGGGACTCGCCCCTGTGCCCATTCCTCGGTCGGTGGAGAGGAGACCGGCGCCCAGGCTTTGGGAGACGCTGCAAGGCGGGAGGGGCTTGGGGCCGAAGTCTAGATGCGGCTTCCTTCCATTGTCTCCCCTTCCTTTGGCCGCTCTGCACCCCACTTTCCCCTTCTCACAGACGGGGCGTCCCGTCTGGGTGCAGCGAAGTTTCCAGCGCCCGGCAGCCCGAGCCAGGCTGTTTGCCAGGCTGTTTACAGCCGCCAGAGCCCAGGACAGGACCCCCTCTCCCGGCCTCTCCCCTCGGCTTCCTCCTCCTCCCTGGTTGAAAACTTCACCCAGACATGCGCCGCTCTGGTCTTTCGGCCCAGGCCTGAGGCTGAGGCCCTCTGGCTCGCCCCCTCCGCCCCCAAGACCCTGGCCAAGGGAGGCCGCGCAGCGCCCAGGCTGCCCGGGGCGCGGGGAGGACAGGGCGGCGCTGGCAGTGCAGGAGCTGGCGCTGCCCCTGCCCCCGCGGCTCCGGCCGCTCGGGCTCCCAGCGCGGCCGCCCGAGGCCCCCGCCCTCCTGCACCCCGCCCGCGCGCCAAGCGGTGGCTGCGGCCTAGGGCGGCCGCGGGCCAGCTCGTTCGCTCCCTCCCTCCCTCCCTCCGCGCTCCTCGCCGGCTCCGGAAGCGCGGGGCGGGGTCCCCGGCCGGGCCGCGGGGGCGGGCGCGGGGGCCGAGCCGGGGCGGGGCGCTCGCGGGCTCGGCCGGCTGCGCGCGCCCACTCCGGCTCTGGCGGCCCAGCGCGCGGGCCCAGGCCCTGTCCGGCTCTCGCGACTCCGCGCCGGCGGCTCCTCGCTCAGGCCTCGCGGCCTCGCCCGCTCCCGGCGCCGCGCATGGGGACGCGGCCCGCCGCGCGACGCTGAGCCCCGCGGCCTGGTCACCGCGCCTGGGGCCCGGCCGTCCCAGCCAGGAAGCGCCGGCCCGCGCCATGGCGCACTCCCCGGTGCAGCCGGGCCTGCCGGGCATGCAGGTAGGCGATGGCGGAATCGGGGTCTCGGCCGTGCAGACAGCGACCCCCTCCCTTCCGGGGTCGCGGCCCCGGGCCCTGTGCCCTCGGGCCGGGCTCGGGTGCGCGCGGATGCCGAGCACCGGGCTGCGGGTCCGGATGTGCCCCCCCCAGCCCCAACTCCTCCGGGCCTCGGGCCGGCGTCGGTGACCCGGGCACCAGTGTGAGAAACGCCCTTAGGGGCCTCGCGGGGACCCTGGACCCGGCTCTCCCGACTTGCAGGTCCCCTGAGGTCCCCAGCGGGGCGCAGGGCGGGGAGCGCCCCGAGAGTCCCGGGCCCGCAGGGTGCAGCAGCGGTGACCGCGAGTCTGCTGGAGTACTTCGGCGCTGAGCCTCTGCTGTGGTGCGGGCCGAGGGGCGCGTGCGAGCCCTTCCGACCCCCGGAAGGGGCTCCCGGGGGTCCCCGCGGGTCCGGAGCGCAGGCACTCCCAGCCGGTGCCGGGACCCTGGACTTTCACTTTGAGACTGAGTGGCATCCTTGCCTCCAGATCGCTCCGTCGGTACTTGGTGGCATCTTGGCCTACCAGTGTCTTACTAGGAGGATGACGGGAGTCGACTCAAATTTGCATGAATGCGTTAAAGTTTTTCCCCACTGGGGACTGTTTGTGGCCCTTTGAAAAATAAAGCTACCATCCCTGGCTAACTTGTAATGTTTGTAAACATATATGGTGGCCAGATGTTTGGAGTTAAAGTCACGCGATGCAGTTAGGATATACCTTTAAAGATTTGGTCTCCTAAGCAGGGTAGCTAAGCCAGTGAACAGAAGAGCTTTTTGAGAAAACAACCCAAAATGTCCAAGTGGGTTATTTATTAATTTATAGATAGCAACAGGCTTTTTGCCTCTGTCTCCAGGGCTGAGAGGTACAGTGCCCAGACCTTGGCTTTTTGAAGCTCCTCTTTCTTTAAACCATACAAAGAAAACTGGATTTCATTGGCCAAGTTTGAACTCTAGAAAAATAGGAACTCAAAGTTACTACTATAATGGCAGCTAGAAATGTAGCCCAAGTTTGTTTTTGTTTTTAAGGCATCATAAAATTAGTATCAAGAGTGTGAATGGAAAGATTCCTGAAAAAAATAATTATGATGTAGCTTTTAAACTTGAACCCATCCAAAAAGTTGTACATTTAATATGCATTTAAAAACTTAAAATTATAAAGTTTCTATTAACCACTAGGTAAAAAATCAGATGTGGGTTCTTGGTATGTCTTGAAGCTCTTGCTTTGGTTCAAGTTTAGAGGTGAGAAGGAAACAGGGTGGAAAAGAATTTCTGACCAGTAGAACAAGAAGGGTTTTTTAATTTTTTTTTTTTTTTTTTGGTGTGTTTTTGAGACCGTCCACTTTGCAGTTCAGGCTGGCCTTGAGCTGACTTTGTAGCCCAGGCTGGCCTCGAACTCGAACTCGGGAAGGTCCTTCTGCCTCAGCCTCTGGAGTGCTGGGATTACAGGCATGTGCCACCAAGCCTGGCAAGAAAAACCTTTTGTAATGATTTTTTAAAAATGGTTTATCAGTACAGTATTTCCTTTAGGTTGTAATTCGGTACCTTGGCTCCCTTAGGTGTTGGGCCTTTGGAGAGAGTTTGAAAAGGTGCTTTAAGCCCTTCTGGCTAATTCTGTGACGTGTAGTAGCAGATGGTCATCAGGTAGCTGGTGCTCCCCCTTTTTTTGAGTGGACTAAAATTCTTAGTCCTGGAAAAGAAAGATAAATTTTCTGTAATTGTGCCTCTCAAAAAAAAGAGTGTATTTGCTTGGTGGTTATTACAAGGGGGCTGTTTTTATGTTGCTTTCTCAGCCTAAAAATGATAACATTTTTCTCAGTGGAAAAGACCAGTTTTTCAGCTGTTGTAGAGGTGTGTAGCCAGTCTTGTACTTCCGTGCATCCACACACTAAATTTTTAATACACGGTTTGGGGAGGAACATTCCTTTCCCCTCCCTTCTCCTCCCCCCGGAAAAGAGAAACAAGCACATTTATTTTCAACTTGGAATTAGCAGCAGCTGCTGCCCTGAGAGAGTTTCCTGGGAGCTGCTGCTGTGAATTAAAGGCACACCTGCCCTTGACCGCTGGCCACAGGGATCAAAGTGGCGGACTGCATCCCTTTTCCTGGGATGGTCCGGTGGCCCTCGGTCATCCTCCTCTCCTGCCCAGGGCGTACAAGAAGCTGGCTTTAAAAATTGAGAAGGAGTGAATTCAGCTGGTCTAGGCACAAAAGACTACAAAATCTGAATGAAGGAACATTTTACCATAAAGGCCATTTTTTGTGTCTTGTAAATCATTTGTATGCTTTTTGATTCTTACTGGTACCAATTCAGGCATAGATCTGATGTCAGTGTTTTTAGCTTTGGGAACCCATGGAAACTAATCAGGGTAAGGTTGCACGTGAGTGGTAAGGCGGCCCTTCCTGCCTTGAAGAGCGCACTCCTGCTCACTGTGCTGTGCTGGTTTTGTTACTTTTGCAGCTATTACAGTTGATTTCATTCCAGATTGTATTTGCTGAAGAAACTTGAAGTACAAAATCGATCGTTTATTTATTCAATCACTGGTCGTTAGTGCATGCTCACGTCTGAGGTTCTAGGTTTGGGTGATGGGTGTGTGTGGGAATGAGTTCCCATTTTTTTAATGTTTAAGGGAGGTAGCTGGGACCTTTTCGGTTTTTATTCCCCACCCCAGTTATATATTACCATAGAGGGAGAAAAATAGAAATCATGGAGTTTAGCAACTAAATAAAAATGAAATTCAGCTGATTTGTGTCTCTGAGTAGTCTGTGTCCTTCATTGGAAGTTTTACTCAATTTAGGTTAAAAGAAAATGAAAAGCAGGCTTCAGTTGGAGGCAGGAGCACTCATCAGCTTTGAGTGAGTGTGCACGAATTGTGATTTTTTTTTTTTTTAAGACAGGGTGTTGCTATGCAGTTCAGGCTGGCCTGGAGCTCACTTTGTAGCCCAGGCTGGTCTCAAACTTGCAATGCCTTCTGCCCCAGCCTCCTGAGGGCTGGGATTACAGGTGTGCACCACCATGCCTGGCACGAATTGTGATTTAAAAGGAATTAGATGTTTATAAATTTTCCATTACAGAATTCTGCCAGAAATTTTTCGTGTGTGTGTGTGCGTTTGTCTTTTTGAGACAGGGTCTAGCTATGCAGTTCAGGCTGCCCTTGAACTCACTTTATAACCCAGGATGGCCTCGAATTTGTAAGGATTCTCCTGCCTCAGCCTACTGAGTGCTGGGATTATTGGCGTGCACCACCACACCAGGCCTAGAGATCTTTCAAATATTCTAGACTATGACCTTTGTAAGAAAATTTACATGAAGACCAGAAACAAAAGTTTTAGAAGACAGTCCAGACTCTTACTACTTGGGATGTATTTTTGTGATGCATTTTATTTAAAAAGAGGAGCTGGCTTTAATATTGAATTGATTTCATGGCCCACTGGTTCAGGACTCCCAGCTTAAAAAATGTGTGCTAAATTAGATAAGACACGTGCATAGCAGGCCTGAGTTAATTCAGCTTGTTTTGAGGCAATACATTTAGCTTGTAAGTGTAAGTATAGTTTGAGGAATAGTTGAAAACCTTAAGGATTCTGCTGATTAACATCAGCCTGTCTCCTGCCTTCCCCAGGCCCTTTGCTGGCATCTGGGACAAGTGGATCTTTGCTGAGGTCTCTGCCCTGGCATGAGCAGGCTGTGTGGTGTGGTGTGGAGTGGAAGGCTGGGAGATAAAGGCCGAACGGCAGCTGCATTTAATTGCAGCTTAAGCTGTGTACGTTTTTTTTCCTTTTTTTGCTTGCGTGTCACGTTTCCATAGTTTCTTTGCTGCTGCTTTCTTTGAAGATGCCTGCCCACAGTCACCTTACTGTCACGGGCATCCCGCGGGCCTCCAAGTCAGCAAAGCCGTGCGATCGAGGCTCCCACGGCACCTTGAGTGCAAGGCTGAGCTGTGGAGGGAGGTCCAGTGTCTTCTCTGTTGTTAGTGTCTGTGTGGCCCACAGTGTTCACACTGCTCATGCGGTGCTGGAACACGTGCAGAACACATCTTCTTTCCCACCTTCATCCCCTTCCCTCCATCTCGCGATGCTCTTCCCTTTTTTTTTTTTTTTTTGCATGTTTGTAGTACGTAACGTTAATGCTCCTGTGGAAGATTGGTATATGCGTAGGACAATCTTAATTCTTTTTCTAATCTTCTGTGCCTCCCCTCCCTCCTCCGTCTCTTGATTCCTTTCCCTTTTGAGAAAGCTGTGGCTCCCTACTTCCATGATATGTCCCTTATTTACTCCCTACTTGTGCCTTGGGTCTCACGAGGGAGTAATCAGGGACAGTCAGGCTTGTGTGGCTGACGTACTCCCTTTAACATTGTGGTCCCGGGGTGCGCCCATTTTCCTAGTCCTCTTCATGGCGGAGCAGCACTCCATTGTGCGTTTTCTTTATCCATTCATAAGTTGGTGAACACATGGCTTTCTAGGAGGCCTAGCGTCCTGCAGCGAGGCTGCAGAGGGTGCCACAAAGGGCTGTGAGCTATCCTTCCCTGTCCTGGAGAGGTCAGCAGGGCCGGGGAAGTTTGAGTCCGCGCAGGAGCAGGATCCCAGGAGAGAAGCTGGCAAGCACAGGCTGCTTTGCAGGGCTGGGCTGCATCCCAGAGGACAGGTATGGGCTCAGGCGGCAGGTCCAGCTTTGAGCAGGTGACCATGGTGGTCTTCACGCTGCCTGCTCTCCCAGGTTCAGGTGGTGGACAGAGTGGGCAGAGGTGGGTTCTGGGGTGTGTCCAGTGTCCCCCTCTTAGAAGGTCTTGGAGCAGCTGAGATAAGAGCACGCCTGGAGTAGGGGAGGGTAGGGAGCTCAGGCGTCCCAAGACAACCAGGGTGGACTTGTGAGAGGGGTCACACAGACCTTGGCGATGTCAGCCCAGCGAAGTTTCCCATGGTCTTGCATGACTCTTGCAGCCCTCTTACTTTACAGCCGGAACTGTTGCCCGCCGCTGCCCAAGAGTAATGAGAGAAATAAAGGCAAGCCTCCCTGAAACTGTTAGTTTAAAAAGAAATTTTTTTTATACTTATCTCAGTGCTTCATGTTCCCTGTTTTCCTTTATCAGCAAAATGTAGTAATGGTAAGAATTAGTTTTGTTTCAAAGTTTTTTTTTTCTGCTCCAGTAGGGTGGGGTTAAGAAGATTAAAGAATTAAATAGCTTTGGAGGACTGCAGAACACTTAGGTTCTAATCCCAATCAGAGAAGTTCGTGATAGCATTTCTCTGGCATCCAGTGACCTTCAACTGCTTGGTTGAATGAGACTTTGTAGGTCGTGGAGGGCACAGCTCCTGGTGGAAGAGCTGTGTTAGGTGGCAGCTAGCCTGGTGGTTGTCCGGTGCCTTTGGGTGGTTTAGGTGCTTCGCTTGGAGCCAAGCTGTCCCTTCTGGTGCTGGTTGACCAGGCTCTTTGTCTGGCCCTGGGTATAGGGGTTAGGAGGGCGGAGCCTGCCCTGGTCACAGAGTGTTCTGCAGGACATACCCTCCATACGAGGGTGGAGGAGTCTAATGTTCTCTTTTCCCTGTGATTCAGACTTGTCTGCTTGGAAACGCGTACCTGCAGGAAGTGGGCCACGCCCGACCCTTCCAGCCTTGGTTTTCTGTGTGCGCTAGCTGGGGTGATTATCGTTAATGGAATCTTGTGGCTGGAGGGCGTGCAGGAAGTAGAGGCCACACTCCTGTCCCTCTGCCCTGCCTGGAAGCAGCTGCTGTCCCCGCACAGGACTAGTAGTCATTTCTCAGAACTTGTTTTTTTTTGCAAGCAAATTAATTAAGCATCTCAGTGTCATATTCTTTGGGACAACGTGGCTGTTAGGACACCTGACCCCTGGGGGATGAGCTTGGAGTTCTCCTATCCTAAATTGCTTCTTGGTTTGGAATAGGGCAAACCGAACAATGTTGCTTTTCTCTGGTTTCTCTGATCACAAAGGCACCAGTGTAGACCCAGGGAGTGACGCTTGATTTCAGAGACCTTCCCTTCTGCTTTCTTGTTTTTCCTTTTTTTTTTTTGAGATAAGTTCTGCTTATCTTAGTTGAGGCCGGCCTTGAACTCACTATGTAGCCCAGCCTGGACTTGAATTTGGGGCAATCCTCCTGTCTCAGCCTCCTGAGTGCTGAGATGAGAGGTGTGTGTGCGACCACTTCTGGCTTTTTATTTATTTTTGACAAGGCCCCACTGTGTAGTTCATGCTGCCCTTCAACTCTCTTATGTAGCCCAGAGTGAGCCTCCTGCTTCAGCCTCCTTAGTGCTGGATTTTCAGGCTTGCATCACCATGTCTGGCTTCCTTTTCTCCTTTCATGAGGGATTTTTGTCACCAGAAGAAGCTTTTCTGTCGAGCCACCCTATTGGTAGCTGATTAAATGGTGGGAACATTTTAAATTTCATGTGAGTGCTTACCAAATACGTAGTGATGGTTTATCTTGCTGTTACTTTCAGCCGACTTCTGTTTGTAAGAAGGATTTTAGGCCCTAACACTTGAAAGGACCATGATTGGTTCACATCGTCTGTTTTATTTTCAATGACTTAGGATTTTGTTTAGTTTTTTTTAATTGAAAGACTTTGCGGGCGGGCTGTGTGAAGTTCCCAGGGAGACATGGCAGGCGTCGCTTTCGCCCCGTCGCCCCGGCGGGGCGACCCTTAGCCCCTGTGGCAGCTCCTTTGACCTCTCCTACCTCGTTCTTCCACTGTAGTTTGTAACGATACTTAGAAGTCACCACTTTTTTCCTATTTCAGGCCTTCTCTGTGGACCTCGGACCACAGATGGGGCTGAGTCTGTTCTCGTTTCTTCTTCTTCTTTTTTTCCGGTACCGGGGATCGAACTCAGGACCTTGCGCTTGCCAGGCAAGCACTTACGCCACTGAGCTATACCCCCAGCCCCCTCTCGTTTCTTCTTGAGATACCCGCTCCCTCGGGAAGTCCTCACCAGAGTTTCAGGGCAAAAGCCCTGGCTTTGGGGGTCCCAACAGGCCAGGCTTGGTCACCTGTCCCAACATGCCAGTCCAGGAAAGGCAGGAAAAGGAGTTTAATCAGCTCGGCCACGCGGGGACCGTCACATGCAGAGGTTCAAGTTCGTCCTTGAGGGGCTGGTGGGAACTCCGGGGGTCGGTAGAAACGCAGAGTAAAGGCAAGGGCTGGGGTTCGCGAAGCTGGCCGGGAAGGGACCCTGGCTTGCTGTGCTCTGGTTGATGCCTGTCTCAGGCCTGGTTCTCTCTGGTGACTCCAGAGGAGGCCGAAGAGCTCAAGGGCAGAATCCAGGCCCAGGAGGTGACTGGGGTGCGGAGGCAGCCTCATCCTGGTGTGACGTGGATCCAGGCGGCCGCCCGTTTAGGGCAGTCACTGGAGGCCTGGGTGCTGCTGCAGGGCGTCTGGAGCAGGAAGCTGTAGAAGCTGGCAGTTGGCACTTGTGAAAATCCCGGAAGCTGCCGTACTTTTATCTTAGTGCCTGCAGTCTTGAAGGGGGATTATATTGGCCAGGTAAAGTTAGGGCTGGGAAACCTAGCTGAGCAGGGGTCTGTCTCAAATTTTAAAATAGTAGAGGAGACATGCAGAAATGGAGACCGAGACACCAAGCTTTAATCCTGCTGTGCGTGTCCACTGGGCATGTACGGCTCATCCTCTGTGTCACTGTCACAGTCACGTGGTCACTTGGTCTGTGTGCCACGTGCATTAAGGTGATTGCAGGCACCATCCACACACAGTCCAGCCATCTTCAGGAAACGTTTGCTTTTCAGATCTCTTATAGGTGTGTGTGTGTGTGTGTGTGTGTGTGTGTGTGTTGGACTTAGTCTGAGAACCCTGTGAGTCTCTGTACTGTTTTTCCGACCCGCTGCCCGCCACGCCCACCTCTCCCTTGCCCCCTTCCTGGGGTGCCTGCTGTGCTCCTGTGCCAGGTGTCCTGTTTTCTGTGTCTCTTGTCTTCATTTGTCTTGGTTTGTGCCATGGTCTTGGTGTCCTGTGTCTTGCAACCCTTTCCTATACATAGGTCTCAGGACAGATTTTTTTAAGTCTCTGCTTTTACCTGCCCTGGCTTGGTGTTTTGGCGTGGTGCAAGGTTGCCAGGGGACATTGCTTTCTTCAGCATTTCGAAGGTGCTCATCCTTGGTGCTTCCATCTCAGGGCTGCTGTTGAAGAGTGCGCCATGCCCAGTTCTGTGCCCTGCCCGTGGCCTTTCTGCTCGTCCCCGGCCCAGTGGGATCTGAGTTGTCCCTTGTGTACTGAAGATTTGCAATGATGCGTCTTGGCCTGAGTCTGTTTTCATCTTTTGTGGCAGATACTCACTTGGGCAACTCGGGTCTTTTGTGTTGACGTTTTCTTTGGTCCGCTCCTCCGTGTCTGTGTTCTCTCTGAAAGCTGTATTTCGACAGGGACCTTCCGGGCCCAGACTCAGCCTTACTCTTGTGAAGCTTTTTCCGTCCTTTGTTCTGGGGAGCTGTCTTAACTTTTTCCAACTCTTCCAGTGAGCGTCTCGTTTCTTCTCGTGCTTTTTAAAATGTGAGAACTCTTTGTGACTTTCAGATACTGAGTCCTTTCTTGTGTTGGTAGAATACCTGCCTGTCTCCCAGCATGATTCTCTTCCTGCGGCCCCACTCTGCCTTGTGTGGGTGTGCTCTGCTTTTCTGTGGTGGAGGCCACCCTGGAACTTGCATTTGAGAGTGGGGGCTGCTGGGCCCTCAGGCGGGATTTTGGCCGTCATTGCTAGCTGGGCACCTGTCCCTTCTGAGTCTTCCTGAGAAGCCTTTCTGGAGCCTTCAGCCTGCCTCCTCTGGACTGCTTCCTTCTGTGGTGGTGTGCTCTTGGGCTGACAGCTCTCTGCTGGAAAGGCCGTGCGTGTCCAGCCAGAGGCTCTGTCTTCTGTGGTTTCCCTGTGTGGGGGAGGCAGGGTGGTGAGGGGCCGCATGGGCATCAGCTGCCCCCCTTGGTCCAGCACCACTGCAGAGGGGCCTGTGGCGGCTGCTTTCCAGCTCGGGATTGAGCACTGTGAACTCAGTGGGTTCTCTGCCTTGCTCAACCCAGTTTAGGTTTGTCCTCCGGGTTGAGTGTGTCCCCCAAAGTGCCTGTGCTGGGAACTTAATCCCCTAATTTGTATCCTTGTATCATTTGGAGTGGGGCCTTTGGGGAGTGACTAGGCTCGATGAAGTCAAAGGAGCAGCCCCATGGTGGGATTGTGGTTTTGTAAGAACAGGAAGAGAGACGTGAGCTGATTTGCTCTTGCTCTCAATGTAGGATGTGCTCTGCCATGTTACAAGGCAGCAAGAAGGCCTTTGGGAGCCTTTGGGGCTGGTGGTGCAGGTCTGTAATTAATTCCAGCACTCTTGGAGGCTGAGGCAGGAGGGTTGCAAGTTTGAGCCTAGTTTGGGTAGTTCAGTGACTTAACAGCAGTTACTTCAGGCAGCCATTATTTTGGAGGAGAATTTTTTTTTCCCCTTTTTGAGACAGGGTCTTGGTATGTAGTTCACGCTGTGCTTGATCTCACAGTGATCCTCCTGCCACAGCCTTCTAAATGCTGGGATTATAGGCATGCACCCCCAAACCTGTCCCTTGGAGGAGAACTTTAAAACTAAAGTTGAGATGAAGCAGGGATTGTTCAAACATTTCCTTAGTGAGTCTGATGCAGGATTGCCCTCACATCTCTGGTGTTGAGTGTTAATTTGCAAGTAAAAAGACATGCAGGTACAGAGCATGACTCTGGCCTTTCTGACCAGTAGGGGCATTTCTTTTCCATCTGCTTCACTGTTGCTGCCCTGAGTAGGTGCAAAGGGCCAAGGTGCCTTTGGCCTTGCTGTACTTACATCAGTCTGAAAATACAGATCTTCAAAACCTGTTGCCCTCGGTGGGCAGCCTTGTAGGAAGGGACTGATTTCATTGAGTTCTGCCGCCATGGTGAGTAGGGCCCAGGTGCCGCAGTGGGCTCCCTGTGCCCTGATTACCTGGCCAGGCCTCTGCCAGGTGAAGGCTCAGTGCTGGTTTCCCAGGTGAGCCGCCTGGTTCTGAAACAGCCAGTGTCCCTTGTGGACAGTGGCGTTGTGGGAGCAGAGCCTTGGCCTGGGCGCCATGCTCCCTTCTAGCGGCCGCTCCAGGCCTTTCAGATTCCTGGGCCCACACCCCTGCAACCCGAGCAGGGCTGGCCACTGCCAGGTTCCGGCTCTTGTCTTTGTGTGCATGTTTTGAGGGAAGAGTGAGTTCCTGTTGCATCGTCGCTGTCTTTCTCATTATTGAGAAAAAGTCCTGAGTCTTCATTGTTTGGGGCAGGGGCTCCTCCTCACCATACCAGGCCCCCGGGTGCGTGCCTCATGGGATGGTGCTCACTCTTCTCCTCCCTCCCTCGCTCCCTCCCTCCCTTCCATATCTTGCTGTGTTGTGCAGGCCAGCCTTATAATTATACTATGTGTCCCAGGCTGGCCTTGAACTTGTGGTGATCCTCCTGCCTCAGCCTCCTGAGTGCTGGGTGTGCCCCACCACGCCCAGTATGGATGGTGCTTGTTCTTGAGAATTGGGTGCCCGGTGCTGCTGAGGGTGGCTTTCGAGGGTGGCCAGGACTCCTCATTGTGGTGGTCTGCATGTGCGCAGGATGTAGCCAGCTTTCTGCTGCCCACTCTGTGCCTGTGGTCTTGGGACCTGCCAGGCTGTCAGGTCCTTGGGCTCAGTGCTATGCGCTTGCTTGCTCCCCTCCATGAACAGCCTTGCTCCAGCCTTATTTTTAAATTGGCTTGCTGGGATTTAGGGATGCGAATGTGGCTCCCTGTCCCTTTTTCTCCAGTTTCTGCCAGGCCCTGAAGCCTTCTTTGGGTTGGGACCAGGGCCTTTGGCTGGCTTCTCCTTTTTGACTGAGGTGTTGCTCACATTGTGCTGCTTTGAACCATGAAGAAGTAAGAATGGACCAAAGCACCTAATTGTCCAGCACAGGACTGCGGGCTGCACTGCTGAGCCTCTGTGTCTGCAAGCTCTGAGGTGGAGACGCAGCTGGCGTCCGGGTGTGTTCTGGGTCTGGGTCCACCCTTGGAGAGCTGCTGGGCTAGAGGATGAGAAGACTTCACACCCCTGCTGCTCTGCGCTATAAGACACAGAGAGTGTGGCTCATTTGAGAAGTAGCTTGGTTGAAAGTCAGTGCTTTATATTTTAAAGACGTTGCATCCACTCATCCAACTTTGGGGGTTGAAGAGGCCTCTGTGTGGTAGGACTTGGAGCCTTCCTACTTCAGCAGGTTTTTCTGAACCCAAGGTGAGGGGCAGAGGAGATGCTCAAGTCTTTCTGATCTTGGAGCCTTTTTAAGGAGTGCATCTGTCAAGACTTGAATTCTGTAGTTCTCTTGGGGATCCCTGAGCTGACTTGAGGATCTTCATGTGTGCTGGGAAGGTCTCTCTCGAGTGTGGTTTTCACTCTTTGGAAGATGCTGTGGTGGCCTGTGTTACTTTGTGACCAAATATAAATGCCAGCCTACAAGTCAGGATTTGTAACTGTCCGCTTCCTCTTTGCTGCTCTTCAGTTCCCCCCATGCTGCTGCCTCGTAGGCCAAGCACCCTCCTGGCCTTTGGGACCTGGCCCTCCCGCTGTCCACATCTGTCCTCCCTTGGCTGGCATGTAGAGTCAGGACTCTTAGCCTGTGACCCCGAGAGCTCTCAGGGCTTCTGTTCCACCACCTTTTGGAAGGACACAGGCTCCCGGCCCCTGGGAGTGGGGGTAAGACTGAGAGATGAGAGAGGCCATGGAGGTGTCCACTTAGGGAGTGATGGGCTCTTTGCATCTCAGAATGGGTGTGTGTTAGCACTGCCCCCATTGGTTAGACTGACCTTAGCAGATGTTGAGGGTTTTGGCAGGCGGACCCCTGAGTGCATGGGCTGCTTTTGAGGTTGGTCTCACTGGTTCATCACATGAAGAATTGGAAAGGCATTTTCAAAACACACCAGACCGGGTTAGGGGTTGACGTCAGGAAAGGTGGCTAAAAACGTTTGGGTCCTTTGTCAGTGAGGAGTCATCTGCCTGAGATGCAATTTGTGGCATTGAGGGTGCCTCCTGCTGCTGGTCTGGAGATGGGATGAAGGGCCTATGTGAAGTGAACCTGCTTGCATGACCTGGCCTAGTTCAGCAGCTGCTACCCACGTCTCCGCCTGAACCTGAGGGAGTGCTGAGGTGCGATACCAAAGGGTACTGGCGCTGGCTCACAGTGCACAGCCCCCAAATCTCCTGGTCCCAGTGGGGCCGGCAGCAGGTGTGTGGAATGGGGCAGGCTTCACGTCCCCAGAGGCTGAAGGCAGTTGTAGCCTAAGGTGCTCACACAGTTTACAGCAGGTTTTTTCCTTTGTTTTGTCTTTTTCAGACAGGGTCTAACTGTTCAGGCTAGCCTCAAACTCACTATGTAACAGCCCAGGCTGGCCTTGAACTCGCAGCAGTCCTCCTGCCTTGGCCTCCCAAATACTAGGATTGCAGGTGTGTGCCACCATGCTTGGCTGTTTTTAAAGCAGTTTTGAGTGGAAGAGCAGGATTGCCAGAGATACCCCAAACCCTCTCTTGGATGTGCTGCTGTGTAGAGGAAGAAGCACATGGCTTCCAAAGCGTGGGACTAAGAAGCCCCCGGTGCCCCTCAGGTGCATGTACACTGTGGCCATCCACGTGTGCCTGTGTCATGAGTTATTTTCTCACCATTTTATCGGACTTTGTCGCTAAGTAGCCTGAAAGGAGCTGTGCTTGCAGCACTCCTGGCTGGAAGTTACTTCCAACCAAGAGGATGGCCTCTGTGTGTTTCCAAGAGGAATGAAGTTTATCCTTAGTGCCCTGAAAAATAATAGGAGTAAAAATTTACTTAAGAGGACAAAAATATTTTAAGCCTTTTAAAAACAGCAAAAATTGGGCCAGGCATGGTGGTGCATGCCTGTAATCCCAGCACTTGGGAGGCTGAGGCAAGAGGATCGTTGTGAGTTGGAGACCAGCCTGGGCTACAAAGTGAGCTCAAGGCCAGCCTGAACTGCATAGCGAGACCTGGTCTCAAAAAGAAAAGAAAAAAAAAACAGCAAAAATCTCCAGTATTCTTATACACAACCTATCACATAGACAATTTCTTGATACGTTAGCTGTAGCTCTCAAGTCAGGCTTTTTGGAGACGTGGAAATGGTTCTTGCCTTTCATCTTTTTGTAGCAGAGCAGTGGTCATCCCGTTTGTGTCTGTTGGAGACTTTGTGATAGTGAGGCCTTTGAAACCCAGCGGAAGGGCCGGTCATTGCTTATCTGCCGGGGCCACCAGCCCCCCTTCCACCCAGGCCCCACCGTCTGGGCGTAGTCCATTAAAACATAATCTGAAATAGGGGTGTGAAGATTGGTATGGAAAGGGAACTCTCCTTTGTGCCAGTCACACGAACACTCGTGTGATCCCACGAGTTGAATATGGGTGTTTTCTATTTTGCTTATTTTCCACTTCTCTGGAAAAAATACACGAGTACTTGAATGTTTATGTAACTGCAGTTATAACCTAGGGGCTTTTAAAATACTGTTTTCCATTTAGCAGCATGTCATAAATATTGTTCCATATTTTCACACAGTCTTTTGGGATTATTTATGTAGGTTTTTTGAGACAAAGTCTTGCTGGCCTTGATCCCAGTGTGTAGTCCAGGCTGGCCCCGAACTCACCTTGATCCTCCTGCCTCAGCCTCTTCAATGCTGGGATTTCAGGTGTGCACTACCTTGTCTGGGTTTTTGTTTTTTGTTTTTGTTTTGTCTTTTTGAGACAGGGTCTTGCTATGCAGTTCAGGCTGGTCTTAAACTCCTTTGTAGCCCTGGCTGGCCTCAAACTCACAATGATCCTCCTGCCTCAGCCTCTTGAGTGCTGGGATTGCAGGCTTACTGGGGTGCGCCACCATGGACTTCCATGCCTCCTTGAAAGCATGCCTCATCTTTAGGTCAGAAGACTTCTAGCCAGAGTCACAGTCCTGTGTGGCTCTGCTTCTTGGGAGGAATAATCTTAATGTTTCTTTTGGATTTGGAGAAAGAAAAATTTCTTTCCCTTTCTGGAGCAGTCACAATGTCCTTGGAAAGTGTAGTCTTAGTTAATGAAATTTTTGTAGTTAATTGCTTTGCTTAGACTGATAAGTGAGGTACTCAGTGTGCTACATGTTCAAGCAGGGCTGCCTCCTTGCCTACTTGTATTTTAAACTGGGCACTGTGTGTGCACGTGTGCACACTCCTCTCTCTCTCACGGGCTGTGGTTGTATTGAGGCCAATATAGGGGACTGTGAAAGACAAACAGCCAGAATTCTGCCAGTTGAATGATAGTAGCTTTAGTTGTCTTTCAAACAAAACCTTGTGATAGGCATTCTAGTTTTAAAATAGTTTTTTAAAATTTTATTTATTTATTATTATTATTATTTTTTTTTGCGGTACTGGGGATCGAACTCAGGACCCTGCGCTTGCTAGGCAAGCGCTTATTCCACTGAGCTATATCCCCAGCCCTAAAATAGTTTTTATATCTTGTGTTTCTTTTGAGCATTTTGATTTAATTAAAAGTTCCAGATGATACCATCATTTGCAGGATTATGATAAATGCACACACAGCGACTTACAGTTACTGCTCTGGATTAACGTTCTGTCTAGTACAGGACCATTTTGTTTATGTTGTGAACTTCCTGTTGGCCTCTCTAGGCCGAACTAGCCACACTGAAATTGTGTGCAACCCCCTTGCCTTATGCTGGGGTTGAACCCTGGGCCTTGGGCATGCCAGGCCAGCAGGCAAGTGCTCTGCCCTCCGCCGTGCCCACCCCGCTTGTTTCACCGTCTTTGCTTTTGTAGCATCTGCGTTGTGGTGGTGGGGTGGTGGCCGTTGGTGTAGTATATGCTTTGTACACATTTTTCTCCCTGCATGAGGTTCCTGGTGAGTGAGGGGCAATATGTAGCAGTGGTGTGGAGTAGCGTTGAAAACCAGATGCCTCCGGGCCCACTGCGCCCCTCTAGGTGCCCATAAACACAGAGGCTCCCTGTCATCTTGGCTTCTGCTGTGAAATGGCTTTAGATCAGTTTAGCTCTTGCTTCTACAGAATGTTACTGCATTTGCTAGAGTCTATTTGGGTTTTTTGTTTGTTTTCTTTAAATTTCTTTTGCATGTATAATTGGTTGTTTTCAGTGATTTGTTTAGCATATGAGAAAGGAACTTTGTTGGGTTACCATTTAAAGGCAGGGAAGACTGTGAGAGTGATCTTTGCTAGTTTAAGCTGAAAACTTCAGTGTAGACCATGTGGCCATTTCCCTAGTAGTGTTTTCTGAGACAGGAAAATTGGTGCGGGATATACAGTACTATTTTGATTGTAATTTATTCCCGTGGCTATAGGGAACCCGATCCGGACCTTGTTGTGGTCCGAAGGAGTTTATATTTGTAATCCCAAGGAAAAGTTATTGAAATTCTAGTAAGTAAATTCCAATTTACCACTTCCAGTGTAACCCACGGCGAGAATAAAGAGACAAAGACATATCTGTAGTTGTGGCCAGCCAAGGGGGTCCTGAGTCCAGTTGGAACAATGGCTGACCGAAACAAAGGCCCTGACCTGGGGCTGAATGTGGATTTTATTAATTCTTGAAGCGGGGAGTGGCTTGAGCCTGACTGTGAGAATGGCAAGAGCACGTGACTGCTGGTGGTCACATACTGCTAGGTAGGAGGCACAGTGGCACCTCAGCAACATGCAGGGAGAGAGGTGTGCAGAAAGAGCAGTCTGTGTAACACGGTTTGAGGAAGTGTCTTGTGTTTCGAGTTGGTTGCCTCCACTTTCATGTCTGGCCTTCCTGCCCTGGGACCTCACAGTCTCTTTCTCGAGGCTCAATCCCAGCCAACAGCCCAGCCTCTCTGGGCCTCGCTCACTTCAAAGGCCACACATCAGCGCCTCCACTAGACCGATTTGCGTTATTTAAAGCCAATTGAGGGAGTAGAGAATTTTCCTAGCCAGCTCTGTCCGTACCAATACACGGAAATAGGGCAACGGGGAGCCAATATGGAGACAAATGGTCTTTCAGGGAGAGCCTGTCCCAGTCCTCCACAGTGGCGAGCCTGTGGTAGTTTGCACAAAGAAGCAGAATTGTTTCTGTGTTAGAAACAGTTTAAAGGAGGAGTAGTTTCCAGATGCCACATTGTTGCATAGAAGTCCAGAGAGGGCTACTGTGTTTTCCTAGAGAGGTGAGCTCCTGAGTAGCAGCTATGAGGGGAGGCAAGACCAGCCTCTCAGGAAAGCCTTGCTGATGCAGCTCTGAGAGTGGGGTCCTGCTTCCGAAGGCAGCGAGAGCTGGAGCGGAGGGAAGGGCTTTCTGTACACCTCGTGGGGAGGACAGGCTCACGCAGTGTCTCTGGGCAGTGAGGGTGGTATTTTGTGGCACGTGGGCATCGCTGAGACTGGCGGGGTTGGGTTCCTGTAGTGTCCTCCTGCTCCCGCTTGGCCCCTTTCTCTGAGCCTAGACCAGCAGGCTCAGGAGTTGCCAGGGAGAACCTGGTTCCTTAGTTCCAGAAGTGGCGGTCCTCGTTATCCGAACAGGGATGCATGTGGATCTCAACGGATCATCCAGTAGGCAGCGTATCAGGCCTAGGACGAGTTTATGGCCTTGTGGAGGGAGCAGTGTTCGGAGTGGAAGAACAAACTGCCTGGTATTGGGATTAGAACGTGACTCGAAGCTGCTTTTCCAAGGAGCCTGTGGTGTTGGCAGAGATGCGCAAGTAACATGCGTTTGGGCGGGAGAGCACGGTGTGGACATCTGACGTGGAAGTAGCAGAGTGGGAGTAATTCGGTCTCTGAGATGGTGGTGTGCACACGAATGGAGGAAATGATGGCTGAGACCTGTCCCAGAATCGTTTCTTTAAGGCAAAGCGAACCTAGGCAGATGAGAACGTCCAAAAGCATAGACTTCAGGAGCATGGAGTGTTCTGCTTGGCACAAGAAACTCACTTGCTGGCCTTGAGGGAAAGGAGGATGGGAGACGTGAAGTTGAAGTGGTGATGGGGCCAGGTCATGGGAGACTGCGCCTTGTGTTCGGAGCTGCAGCCTGCCTCTTGCTGGTAATGAGATTCCTGAAAGCACCTTTCCCTCCTCTCTCCTTCCCCGCCCCCTTCCAAGATGCTGTGTAGTTCAGACCGGCCTTCAACTCACTATGTAGCCCAAGCTGGATTTCCATCTGTGACAGTCCTCCTGCCTCGTCCTCCCAAATGCTGAGATTTCAAGGGTGCGCCACCTTGCCTGCCTGCCCACCCATGCACCCTCCCTTCCTTCCTTTTTATTTTAACATTATTTTAACCTTAGGAAAATTACTTTAATTTTCCCAGGAAATTTTCCTGGGAAAGTTTGAATCTGCAGAATGAGACCAGCAGTGGACTTTGAGAGTTGGGTGACTGTACAGGAGAAGGAGGAGGCTGGTTGGCCCGCCGTCCAGGTGTCCAGAGCTGACCTGCCTTGAACCACGGTGGTTTCCACGGCTGGGTGGGCTGAGGAGCGGGGGTCGGAGACGAAGGTGAGGGACTAGGGAGGGGCGGTTCCGGGTGGCCACAGGTGTGTAGATGACCGGGCGTGGGGCGCTGACTTGCCTGTCTCTGCAGAGAGGACTTCTGTTTACAGGGAGGGCGGCAGTGGGGAGAAGGAATAGCTGCTCACCTGTGTGTGACTGGAGCCCCGGCAAGAGCCCAGGCTGGGGACAGAGGTGGTGACTTACTAACTTAAGTCATGTGGGCTGTGGGCCCCTGGAAGGGCTGGGCCACCAGCACAGGGGTGCCTGAGAGGCAGGACCTGCCTTACCTGCTAGTCGTGGTGAGTCCTGCCTGAACCTGCTGCCCCTGAGTGTCCCCACAGCCCCAGCGCCAGCCCTGGGTGGAGGACGATTCGATGTGGGGACTCCTGTCATTGGGAGCAGTTCTGGAGATGTCAAGAACAGCTTGTAATTTCTTGGTTGACAGGAATTTCTTTTTAAAAAGGTTTATTAGATAAATTGTATGTCAGAGTTCCACATAGTGTGTGTTTGTGTGTGTGTGTGTGTGTGTGTGTGTGTGTGTGTTTATTTCATTTTGGACTTAAATCTCTTTAATGTGTGGTTTAATGGATGTCACTCCTGAAGTGAGTCAGACCATAGCTTTGCAGTGAATCATATAAAATAATTTAACCAGGATGTTATTTAACATCTTGGTCTTTGGTTACATCTACAGAAATCTGGGCAGTTGCCTCTAGGTTAATGAAACCAAGTAGGCTTTCGTTTTAACCCAGGCAGGTGCTCTCGGTGCTGCTTCCCCGGCCCCCACCCCCCCTCGCTTGGTTTGGCCAGGGCTGGGCCAATGGTGTGACCTGATACCCCTGCCCAGAGTAAAGAGAGAGGGGAGCTGTGTTTATACTCACACCACTGAAAGGGCCAGGGGAGGTTTCCAGTGCTCCTGTTCCTGGGGCTCCCAGAGTCCTTGCTGGTGGCTTGCTTGTCCAGCAGGTGTTCTCTACCTGGTGGTAAATGTGGCCACCAGAAATGCCCACTTTCCTCATGTGACCGTGGAGAGAAAGGAGTGCCCTTTGTCAGTAGCTCTAGCATGGGTTCTTGAGGAGGTGCTCCATGGCCTGGCTTACATGGTGTCCCCAATCCTGCACCTGTGATAAGCCCTGTGACAAGATGAGGCTCTGGCCAGTCTGTGTCCCCTGCCCCTCAAGCTGGAGAAACCAGAGCAGGTGACTGAAAATTCCCCAGAGTCAGAGAGACGTCCCGGGAGAGTTCCTAAGGGCATCCTGGCACGAGAGTGGCTTGGCCAGCCAGGGCCTCAGCAGCATCCTCAAAATCCAGGACCATGCCCGGAGAACGCTAAGGGTCCGTGTAGGGGGAGCAAGAGCCTAGTGTGAGTAGGCAGTTTTTATTTGGAGCAAATCACTCCATTGTTGAAAAGCAGTTTCAGGCTCGGGTTTCCATCATGAAGGTGGTGTGCCTCAGAATAGCAGCAGCGTCATTGTGTCACTGTGAAGGAGATGGTGACGTGACAGCAGGTCTCACAGTTTGGGAAAAGCAAAACTCAGATTGTCAGCCGTGACGGCAGCTGGTTATGTAAGAGGCACATGTGGCTCCAATCAGGAGAGGAAGGAGAGAAGACAGAAGCAGTGTATTTTGGGAGATCATGTTATTAAAATAATTTTTTGTAATAATCGTACAATTTAGGCATTCTAAAATGCCAGTTTTAAATGGGAAAAAGGATTTGGGAATTTCTTCTAGGGGATTTGTTCCTAGTAATTCACTCTGTAGGTGGCGCAGTGTCTTGGGTAACCTGTAGGTTTGGAGATGACAGTGCGTGGGGCCCTGCAGGTGAGATCAGAACTCTTTGCTGCTAGTTTCTGGCATAATGGCCCATTTTAGGGTAAGTTCTTTTCTGTAAAGAGCAGTGGATCTTAAGTGTTTGGGAAGTAGAGGCTCTTTGGGAGGGGAGTGCTGAGGGCATATGTATATTTTTTAAATAGATGTTTTAAGAGCCGTTTTAGCTTCACAACAAATTAAGAAGGTACCGAGATTCCCCCTGTGCCTCACGTGCGTGTCCCTCGCTGGCACGCACACTCGCAGCCTCCCATCAGCCTTCTCCTCCAGAGGGCCCACTTGTGATGCTCAGTGAACACTGGGCACATCCCTGTGGCTCGGAAGTCGCAGGCGTGAGCACTCACTCCCGTGAACATCCTTGGAGCTGTCGCAGTATACCGCAGTATAGTTTCACTGTCTGGAATTCAGTATGATGATCATTACCACCTGTCTTTGTGGTTCTTGTAGAGATTTGGGAAGGGGGCAGATACCATTTTATGTTTCTTGTTGGCCTCTTCAGTCTCTGGCTAGACTGCTTAGGGGAGCCGGGGCCCCCTGCTCAGTAAAGAAGGCTGTGTGCTGTTGGGGTTCCCAGGGTTCCCTCAGCAGCCACTCCGGCAGATGAGGACAACTCTTACAAGGACAGCCCTGTACTGCCCCTGTTGGTTCTCCTTCCCTCCCTTCCCTCACTGCGAAGTCCCAGAACCAGGGCTTTGCGCTGAGGTTGGAGCTGCCTCCTCCCCCTTGTCCTCCCGTTTGCTGTCAGTTTCTTCAGTTTTCCTACGATCCCTTTCCTGGCTGGATCAGGTGGGTGAAGATCTCTCCCAGTGATGGCGCTGGGACAGGTACCTGTCCGACCTCATCCTGTGACCCTGACAAGGTCCCGCTGCTGTGTGCTCGCCTGGCCGACCTTGACCGCCCTCCTGGTTCTGGCCTGTGGTAGGCGCCCAGGGTCTGAGTCCTTCCCTTCATCCTGATTCTTGCATTCGGCTGTCGGGAACTGTGAGGGCAGTGGGAAATACGATGTGGTGACCCCTGAGAATGTAAACATTCTTTTTTTAAAAAACACTGAGCTATTTAGTTTATTTACAACACTACAGAAGTAATGCTTGACTTTGTGGTAAGAAAGAAAAAACATTAAACAGTAGGGAATGGTATGCTTTTATTCTCCAGGGGTGACAGATGCTGAGGAGAAGGACTCTGTGGTAGTCCTGATGGGAAAGGATTCGTTTCTGTTTTCCCTTTAGAACTGAAGGAAGCTGGGCATGGTGGTTCACTCCTGTAATCCCAGCACTTGGGAGCACTTGGGAGAATGCCACAAGTTTGAGGCTAGTCTCAGCTACATAGTGAGTTCAAGGTCAGCCTAAACTGCATAGTGAGACCCTGTCTCAAACAAAACAAAATCGAATTGAACCAAACCAAATAGAAACAGCCCCCCAAAACTGAAGGGGAAAACGGGAAGGCTATTTGACTTCTTTTTTCCTTCCTTATCTCTTTCAGCATTTCATCAGAAATGCTACTAACCTCTGACCAAAACTTCTCAGGCCGTCCATTTTCTGCTAGTACTTCAGTGCTGTTCATACTTCCGATGAGATGCACAGAGTGTTACAGACTTGTCTGCTTTGGTTAGTGCACTGTGCTGGAGCGTGAGCAGCCAGCCTGCTGGCCCGGAAGAGCAGGACAGGTGCTTCAGGTGCAGCAGGAGTGGGCTGGAGGACGCAGGGCTGCGCCCAGCAGCTCCTGAGGTGCCAGTGGGCACGGGGCCCTCCAGGCATGTGCTGGCAGTGGTTTGGGGTGAGACCTGCACAAATGCAAAGTATTAGGTTTTTCCCTCCCTACCTCAGATCGTGGGAGAGAGAAAGTATTAGAAGGATATAGCTCGGAGTAGAAATGCTAAAAAGGGGGATAGAATATGGACGTTTCCAGTCATGGGTCAGGTAATTCAGGTCACCCGTAAAATGGGCCTCGTGGCCTCTTAGCTTACATCTGATTTGTTCCAGAGACAGATAACCAGGAGAGCTGAGAAACCTAGGCAGGTCTTGATTATGATAGGCTGATCACAGTGTGCATATGTATAGGTTTGTGAAAGTTGAACTTAATCTTCCCTCTAATTCAGAATTTGTTGTAGAAGGTAGTCTGTTTTTTTTTTTTGTTTTTTTTTTTGTACTGGGAATTGAACTCAGGACCTAGCACTTGCCAGGCAGGCCCTTGTGCCACTGAGCTATATGCCACAGCCCCGGAAGGTGGTCTTGATAACTGGTTGAAGGTACTTGGTAGTAGACTGTTTAAGTGGTTTCATCTTATTGTTGTGCTCTTACAGTTGGGTCTCTGGAACTAAACAACAGAATATATCCAGATAAACACCTGCACCTTTGAGCTGGGAGTTTCAGGCCGAGCCTTCTCGTCTTGGGAAAAGGCCGACTGCCCCTGAGCTCGCGGAGACCCATGTGTTTGGCAGCGCAGCAGGGCTTCACCCACAGCTGCTGGTGGTTGATAATGTAAGGATGACAAAGACAGGGCAGAGGCTCTTCTCCTTACAGTGAGCAAGGCAGAGAACAGAAGCAAATTACCTTCTGTGCAGAGTGTCCTTAGTTCCAGATAACAGCAGCGCTGGTGAGATTCTCCACTGAGGAAGACAGTCCCCTCAGAGGTTAGATTTAGCTCACAGTAGGGGTCTCACCATCCCAACTCCGGCCAGTGTAAATGAACTACATTACTGAGTTAGCAGCGTGCTGTGGGTACCTGTGTGTGGAGGAGAGATTCCCGTGGAGGATCAAGATGGTTAAATTAGAAAGATGGGAGATGTGACCACTTGCTCTGTGAGGTTAAACCACAAAGGCAGAGAAGAAAGGTGGGTAGCTCTGTGGTCAGAATGTTTCCGTGTTTCCAAGTACACATGCTGAAACCTAACCCCAGTGTGATAGTGTGAAGGGGCGGGGTGTTCAAAAGGTGATTAGGTCAGGAAGACAGACCTTGTGAGTGGGACAGTGCATTGTGTAGCAGAGGCTCCAGGGAGCTGTTCTGTGAAGACAGCTGGGAAGTGCCGACTATTAGGAATGGGCTCTTGCCCACAGGAAATCTGCCAGTGCCTTGATCTTGGACTGCTGGCCCTCCAGTGCTGCAAACAATAATGAGTTACCTGGCCTAAGGTATTTTCTTCTAGCAGTCTGAGCAGACTCAGACAGTATGTAGTATTGGTCTAAAGGAAGAAGACACATAAGCCCAGAGGTACTTAGCTGCCTGTGTCTCAGATGGTGGAACAGAAATGCCCATGGTGGAAAGCCCGTGTTTCACAGTGTGCGCTGGCTATGTGATCGTGTGGTAGAGTCGCCCGCAGGGTCTGTGTTAGCAGATGGCCCAATTGTAGGAAGCCCCCGAAGAGAGATTATCGCCGTCCTCCCCCGGGGTCGTGATTGGGAGCTGCTTTGTTCTGGCTCTGCCGAAGAGATCTGCATGCTTGCTGAAGACCAGGTGGTGGCTTCAGGAGTTTATTTACTTATTTATTTTTTACCAAGTAAGGTGTGACAGACACGAAGGGCAGTAGTGAGGTGTCCGCGTATGATTTGGAGGTACAGTCCTGAGATGGCCTGCTCCTTGGCACTGGCGTGAGGCACCGTCTTGTTTTCAGCCGTAAGGGGATGTTTTCTGTGTGTGCTACCGCACTGGTCATCTGATTCCACTCCTGCAGGTTGTGGCTGGCTCAGAGAAAAAGAATATGACTAAGACTGCAAATCGGACTATAATGTGAACATGAGTTAGCCCTGGCTTTTAAAACTCAGTTTTGTTATTTTATTCCCAACAAAACTATGCCATGTAAGCATTTTTTTCTGATTCTCTTTTTATCAGGTGCATAAACTAAGGCTAGACAGGCAGACACATAAGAGGAGCTTGCGATAGCTTCGAGCCCCCCGGGCTGCAGATTGTGTTTCTTTTGGCACACATGCAGGTTCTCCCGTGGATTTGCCCACTGGGGTAGGGGGTGAGGGGCTCTCTGTTGAATTCTCAAGGAGCTGGACAGGCTCTGTTCCGAGTGGCCTTCTAGAATGAAGAGTTGAGCAGCAGATGGCTCGCTGGGGGTCAGGCGGCTCCGTGTATTTGGTGGGGTAGGTGGTGGAAAATGTGAGCGTGGGGCGTGGAGAGGTGCTCACATGTGTCCAGCACTTCTTTACTTTGTTCAGTTGGTGGGAAAGAGTTGGTGATGAGACCTCAACTGCTTGATAGATGGCTGGACGCAGGTGGGAGCCTGGCAGAGATGACCACGTGTCAGAGGAACACACTTCACCTCCTAGTCCTGGCCTTCTCACCCTGTGGCACTCCATGGACAAGGGGAGACTGAGGACATAGACCGGAGAAACAGCTTACAGGAAACAAATATTCATGGTTATTTAAATGTTAATATAAAAATTACACCTGAAAATATTGGACATGGAAAGAAAGGGAGCTGAGATGTTATAAGGGCCTCAGGTGAAGGTGGGAATAACCAAAAGGGCCCACATGACAAACAGGAAGTGCTAGTGTGTTCTGCTTTTGGTTGAGAAAGTACGTCTTCCCGTTGCTGGGTTCTTAGCACCTTTGGGGAAGACAGAGATGGGAAATTTGACTGTCCCTGCAGCTGTGGGTCCGGAGATGAGGCTCACTGTGGGTGATCATAGGAGGAGACATCGCTTATCTTTGGTTGGATTGCTTGAACAGGGGACCGAGTAGGACAGGTGGGCCGAGTGGCATGATGAGGCAATGTGTGACAGGGGCTTGTGGAGACTGAATAAAGCCCCCATTCCCCACACTCTTGGTAAAATTGGGTCACTGTGTGGAGATACTGTCCATAGTATCCGATTGTTGGCTGTCTGATTTCATCATTTGAGAAAAAGAGAACCCAAAACAAAGGCTTTTATTACCTGAGGGACTTCTGGTTTGTTTGTATATGGCTTGGTGGTTACAAGGAAAGTAGGCCTTCGGTAGTCAGAGCTGGGGCTTCGTCACCAGTGGGCCTGGCCTCTGCCATCTCTAGCCAGAGGGTGTCACCTCCTGGAGGAGTCGCTCACCAGCACAGGAGCACGCACAGGAGGCAACCCTTCCTAGCAGTCACATGGTGCCGGCCCCTCCTCTCCGCCCACAGGCTGCCCTGCGCACTGCTCTGCATGGAGCAATTCCATGTGCAGTTAGTTACTCCGTTCCTTAGCCTTCTTTAGTTAACCCAATGACAAAGGTCTTACAATTGGTATTGAATTATATCCATTTCTTAAGAAATGCCCACATTCTTCCAGTTTCTTGAAATTTTCATGCTTCTTAGCTTTAGGAAAATTTTTTTTTTTTTTTTTTGCCAGGCGGATACTTGTGCCACTGGGCTATATCCGTGGCCCATAAACTTTTGTTTTTGGTACTAGGAGTCAAACTCATGACCTTGTGCTTGCCAGGTAGGCGCTGTGCTGCTGAGCTGTATCCTCGGCCCAGAAATAAACTTTTAAAATGGCTTTAAAAATAACTTTTTTTCTTGAAAATTTGAGGTGGTCTTTTTTATTTAGCATTCTCATTTTGTTGGTTTCCTTATGGAGAGAATTCTTTAATACAATAATTGTAGGATGTCTAATATAGAAGAGCATTTGCCGTGTTTCGTTTATTATTATCTAGATTGATTTAGGAAAATCAGTCATCTATTAACTCATGTTTAGCAGCCAGAATGATTATATCGAAGAATAAATTTTAAATCTTCCTGAAATCAGGTCCGTTGATCTACCCCACCCCAAGGAAAAACTGGAGCTCTTTTCCCTCAGTCTAAATTTGTAAAATATAAGGCTCATGGTTGACAAGAAAAATAGATAACATAGAAACATAGCTAGCCACCAATAACATTTTTGTGTCCATCCTTCCAGATGTTATCTGTGATGGTATGTATGAGCCATCTCTCTCATGCTCAACCCAAACAGAACCAGTTCCTGCAATTAATCCTACAGTGCTATCTTATTTATTTATTTATGGACACAGGAGCTCTCTTTGTAGTTTAGGCTGGCCTCAAAAACTCACGGCGGTCCTCCTGCCTCAGCCTCCTGAGTGTTGGGATTATAGGCATGCGCCACCAGACCCAGTTTATTTGCTGTCTACTTTAGACAATTTGTAGCGTTATTTATTTTTCTTTTTTGGATTTTTGAGATAGAGTGTTGCTGTGTAGCCCAGCCTGGGTTTGAACTCAGGTGATCCTCCTGCCTCAGCCTCCCAAGTGCTGTGATTACACTCATGCGTGAGCATGCGCGGTTGTTTGTGACTTTAAAAGAAGTTAGGGAAGACACCAGTGCCTGCATGAATCTTTCTGCTTGTTTAGTTGTTACCTTAGGATAAGCTCCTGGGAGTGGGATGTTTGCTGTTTCCCAGTTTCTGTTTGCAGATGGGTGCTGGTGATGGACCCAGGGTCTTGCAGATGGCTGGGCAGGCACTCTGCCACCTGACTACATATTTCTTTTTTTGATACCAGGAATGGAACTCAGGACCTTGTGCTTGCTAGGCAGGCGCTTATGCCACTGAGCTATGTTCCTGGCTGTTCCTGTTTTGAGTCGCTTTTACACCTTTCTGACTTTACTGGTGTTAGATGACTGCTCTTCTTTACGTCATTGTTATCAGCAGTTTCTCTCTGACTTTCTGCTGTTTTTAATGAGATGTTTATTTTGGTAATGGTTTTTCTTACTCTCCAACTGTGTTGATGCTGCGTTGAGATTAAAAAAAAAAAGACTATTCAGATTTGAGAGTTGAGAGAAATACTCTGCCCTTGGGAAGTCTGAAATGTCTTCCTTTTGCTTGTTTTCTTTTTTCTCTGCCCCTTCCTGTTGGAGGTGTCTCTGGACACATGGGTGTGGATTCTCTTGGCTTCTGAGGAGTCCACGCAGGGCAGTGTAGGGCCAGGCCCAGAGCCCTCCACGGGACACCATGCCTGGGCTGGCTGTGTGCTCTGCTGCCGCCTGCTATGCCTCGTGCCTGTGGGCTGGAGCCCCCCCTGCTCCTTTGCAGTGCGTAGGTGGCCCAATGAGGCCCTCGTTCTTTATTGACAGGGTATTGGCTCATCTGCCTGTTCCTCTGGTCAGAAGCGCAAAGCGGGAAGTCTCCCATCATTCAGGGCTCCAGGGCACTCTTCAGTCTGGAACTGCCACCCAGGAATCACACCTGCTGCCCCCAGCTCCCAGGTTCCTGGCAAAGGGCATCTGGAAAGTGCCTGCCCTGCATGGGGTCTCAAGAGCTGTGGGTCTGCTTTTTCCCACATTGGTTCAGATCTTGCCGGGTTGGGTCTTCGGCGTGGGGCTTAGGGTCAGAACTGTTTCCTCTTGTCGTTCCAGGTGGCCTTGCATTCCCACTGTCATTCTCGTTTGGTGCCTCTTGCTGGAAATCTCTTCCTAGCTATTTTAGAGGTTGCATCACTGACTGTGTATTAGGTCAGTATATTCACATCTGCCCATTTCTATGCTGTGTGTTATTCTTACCAACCAGGTACAAGAAGGACCCAGAAGTAAAACAAGGTTTCTTTGGCCCAGTACATGGTTTATTTGCAACAGTTTTGTGAGGGTGACAAACTGTACTGCATACAGTAGTGGATGGTTAGCTGTCCTGGTGGTTGTCGGAGTTTTTATTGACCCCTGTTTCTCAGCTGCGGCAGATGACAACGGCATGTCACTGTGTCGCTGGCCTGGCCTTGCCTGCTTCATGACACAGGTCCCAGCTGGCACCCAGAGGACACTGAGAAGGAGAGTGCTTCAAGGACGAGCTGTGCCGTGGGAGCCAGAACCCTTTGTGTCTGGAAGAAGCTGGTTTTTGGACGCACTTTTTGTTTTTTGGATAGTGATAAAGTACACTTTTATTTACTTTAGTTAGAGGGCTGTAAAACAAATTATTGCTAACATATCAGTCAGACAATCAGAACGGTGCTTTAGAAGTTGAGATACCTTGGAGCCTATGTAAACCAAGAGGAAAAGATTATAATATTTTCATGCAGTACATACTTGGCTCTTCCACAGTAGTGATAAATAGCAGAAGGAATGCTGCGCTTGGGATTCGTACAAGATGCCAGCAAGTGCACAGAAACATGCCTTAGGCATGGGAATGTGGCTTAGAGAAGTTAAGGCCACACTGGAACCACTCAGTTTCTTTAAAATCACTGAGCAAGGAAAGCAGCATGGTTTTTCCACTCCTTCTGTACAGTGCCTTGATTTTAATCCAAGATCAGAAGTTAAGACTTTCATATGCTACTTTGGTAAACAACTGCATGCAAACATAGATGATCCCCCCCGCCCCCCAGGATTTTACCTGGCAATGGCCTTATACATTTTTTATTTAAATGATTTTCTTTTAAATTTTCTTGGGCTTGCGTGAAGATTCATGTGCTTTGCAGCAGTACAGCACAGACGCAGCAGTACAGCACAGACTGCAGCTCCCACGCTGCAAGCCTCAGATCTCTCTTGTTTGTTTTGTGCATATGTTTGTGGAGCGGTCTCATCTCTTGGTTGCCAGTACCATCCCTGCATCACTGTTTCTGCAAGAAAAGCGTGACCTTTGTCTGCATGGAAAATTAAATGCAGTTGAAGAACATTTTCAAGAATACTTACCTAGTGTGTCTGCAGATACTTGCCATGTTCATAACTGAAGAATAAAGATAAAAGGTAATGCTGGGTAATGTCTATATCAGTTTGTTGTCAGGTCCTCCAATTACTAACCCTTCTAGGACATTACAAACCTGTCCCTCTCTCTCAGACACCAAGTGGAAAGTCCCCCGGATGATTAGATGTTGTTATTGCCACTGCGGGGCTGGTAGCACACAGAAAACTGGGCCTCTTGAGGTTGTTGGCGATGAGGATCATCTTGACCTGGGCTAGGCCAGGCTGGGCTGACCTGGCGGGAGCTGGGATCGGGTGTGGGTGCAGGTGTGGGTGTGAGATTTTGCTGGCGATCCCCCCACTCACCCTGCACTTGTCTGCACATGTGATCTCAGCACAGCACTTCTGGACTTCACCTTGTGGGTGAGGGCTGACATTTCTTTGCTCTCTCGGTTGGGTGTTACAGGTCTGGCCTTGTCAGTGACATCCTTCGGGCTTCTTGGGAATAGAGGATTCGCTAGCAGAGGGCCCCTGATCTCAGTTCTGCATGCTCTGGGTTTTTTTCTTCCTGGTAGCCAGGCCACTTGTTAGGGATCTCACCCTGATCCGTTGCTTTTAATCTGTGGTCAGTGGAACCCAGTGTTTTCTGCCTCGGGTGGAGTATTGCATGTCCCTGAACGTCCAGAGAGTGGGACTCAGGTCCCTTCCTGTGCAGTGCAGAACATGCACATTCAGGGATTTGTGACAGGGGGTTTTGTGCTTGGAGGCCCTTTTGTTCCATCTTCTAAGGGTTGCGGTTTCTGAAATGGACCTTTGAGTCAAAGCTGAGTTAGTATTCTGGAACAGCGGTGAGAGTTACGGTTACATGCATGCACACCTCCTGGCAGCCTGCCTGGGGAGCAGGCTTGCTGCTTTCTTCCTTTGGTGGGCCCCCAGGTGCTGCTTTTGGGAAAGAAGCCGCTCTCTAGGGTACGTGGGTAGAGTGGGGTTGACTGGAGGTGGCCCCTGTGGCCGCCTTCCCTTCCTGGGCCTCTTGAGGGCGTGGCGAGGCCCCAGGGTAGCTGTAGTCGGACCTCTTCCTGTTGCGCACAGGCTGCTGGATGGTGCTTTCGTGGCCGCAGGTCGGAAGCTCTGTTTCTCTTGTTCTTCTCCCTGTCCTGTCTGCGAATTACGGGGTCTGAATTTAAGTTGAATTATCGTGTCCTACGCAGTAAGCCGTAATACTTGGGTGTGTAGAAAACATAGTTAAAGGTAAAGACTTAGAAAGTAAACTTCACTGTGGCCTGTTTGCAGGAAAAGGGATTTAACGCACAAAGGTGTGGGGGACATGAGCAGCCAGCAAACCTGGGTGTTTATCAGGCGTGCTGTGTGACTTTAGTTGGTTCTGCATCTGAAGTGCAGAACTTCCTTGTGGGCTGCTGCTTGGTCTAACAAGCTCCTTGTGTTACGGTTCTCCGAAGAACACAGAGTCCTCCTTGGGTGTGGAGGTCGAACGCCAGTCCGGGCTATGGTTTGGGTCCGGTTCAGTGTGTTCCCCGAGTTTGTGTGTTGAGAGCAAGTCCTGGGTGCTGCTGTTAGGAGGGACCTGGGTAAGGCGAGGGCCGAAGGAGGCACAGCGTGGAGAAGCTAAGGTAGGTTCCTGAAACCTTGGTGAGAGCTCCTCCCGGGCTCTGTGGCTGTGTCTTGTCATGTGAGCTCTCCGCCCTGCACACGCTGTCACCAAGGGCCACAGGGGCTTTCGGCAGTGCCAAGCTGCTCCCAGCACCATGCTCTAGAACCTCTGGAACTGTGAACTAAATGACCTCTTTTGTTCCTACGTCACACAGCCTCAGCAGTTTGTGATAGCAGCAGCACCATGGACTCAGTCAGTGAGGGTGCCTGTTTTAGTTACTGTCAGTGAAACGCTGGGTTAGGAGGAAGTTGGAGCCAACCTACTGGCAGAGATGTTCTGTTTTTTTCTTTTAAGATAGGGTCTCACTGTGTAGCCCCAGCTGGCCTTGAACTCATGGTGAGCCTCCTGCCTCAGGCTCTTGAGGGCTGGCATTACACAAGTATGGCAGTATCCGTGGATTTTTTTTTTAAATTGTATAAAAATGGATTTTTTTGTGGTACTGGGGATTGAACTCAGGGTTTCCCACACATTAGGCAAATGCTGCACCCTTGACCTACATCCACAGACCTTTTAAACATTTTTATTTTGAGACAGTGTCTTGTTACATTGCCCAGGGTGGCCTAAAGCTTGCAATCTTCTTGCCTCAGCCTCCAAGGAATTTTTAAAAAATTGTTCTTGTTAGTTCTGTAGACGAGAGAGTTGGCAGGAACAGTGCTTACTCAGCAGTATTTATTTAGGTTTGCACACCTTCCAAAAGGTTGCTTATTTAAGTCCACACTTAACAATAAAGTGGCTCACTGGGCGTAGTGGCACACGCCTGTAATCCCAGCACTCTGGAGGCTGAGGCAGGATCATTGTGAGTTCAAGACCAGCCTGGGCTATAAAGTGAGCTCAAGGCTGACCTGAACAGCACAAAGAGACCCTGTCTCAAAAGGACCAAAAAAAAAAAAAAAAGAAAAAAAAAGTGGCTCACGTGCCATCCAGCACTGGGACTGGTAGGATGTGGTGCCAGGAAAAACCTAAGTCATAAGTGCTAATTACCACTGATTATCCACTCAGAGGATAGTGCAGTCTTGAGTATAGCCTTGGTCTTTAAGCTGGGGTAAGAAATGAAAAGTTAAAAATTGCACGTGGTTGAGAATGGTGAAGGAACAGACAGAATGGGAAGCGCTGGTACTTTTGTGTTGGTGTCACTTTCTCGTCTTTGCAGCAGTACCAGGGCAGAGGGCATCTTTGAGAAAGCCAGGCTCACTAAGGAGGGACTGCCGCATCAAGCTGGGTGTGAAAATGTAGGACTTTATTTTCTCAGCTAATCTGGTAGCAACAATAATAATTGAGTAAAAATGTGTGGCTCGCTGTATTCCAAACTACTTAGAGTTTATGGGATATGTCCTCCTGCTTAATCTCTGGTTTCAGTAAAACCAGCCCCTGCTGATTAGATACATAAACAAAACACACTCCCTTTGGTAAACGTGTGTAAAGTGGAATAATGAAGGGTACAGACCGTTGAGCCAAACAAGTTCAAATCTTGCCTTTGCCACCTGCCAGTTTATAACCTTGGCGGTTCACCTAACCTTTGTATTGTGATTTCCTTGTCTTTGAAGAGGGGAGGATTAAATGATTTTGTTTTCTAGGGACAGTATGTGGTGCCCTGCAAAACTGGCTACATCTAAATAAGAAATTACAAATCTTAAAAATTTATTTTGTTGTATCTATTTTTGTCTTTTTGAGACAGGATTTCGCTGTGCACTTTGTAGCCAAGGCTGGCTTTGAACTCACAGCGGTCCTCCTGCCTCAGCCCCGAGTGCTGGCTGAAAATGTACTTTAAATGGGACTGTAATCTCCTTGCAAACCGTGTCCCTTTTGCACCTGATACTTACACTGCAGTCTTTATCTCCTACTTGCAGCTCCAAAGGATCCTGTGCTGCTGCTAATATGAAAACACAGAGACATCATTTTCTTTTAAAACCCAGAACAGAGGTGACCATGCGGACTGGTCAGATGTGTCTGGAGTGTGTCTGAGTGCTGGGTCTCGGGTTTGATCGGCTGGAGGCCTTGTGGGCCTGTTTGCCTTGTGGCCTACACTGACCCTGGTTCTGGAAGTTGACTGAAGTTAAGGTGGCCCCTGGTGTTACGGAACAGGACAAAGCTGTGACCTGTTTACTTTGTTTTTGTTTTCAAAAGTCCTTCATCGGTGGGACATTCCAGCTCTCACTGTGTGCCGGGTATTTTTCTAGGCCCTGAGGAAGATGCACTGAAGGAAGGCTTTCTCCTTAAGGATCTTGCAGTCCTATGTGACAGTGTGCACCTTGTGATTTTTCTCTTGAAGCAGCTTTATTGAGATGTGCATTCTCATAAATGTGGCTGATTTCAGTTTCAGTTGTTACGCTGGTCAGCGCTGGCAGCCAGGCACCTGATTGCCCTCTCCCACAGCCCTGTAACACAGCTCCTGCTATTACCCTTAATACTCTTCGCAGAAGAGCAATGAGCAGTTAGGTGTCTTGCCCAGGATCGCACTCACAGCCAGGAGTCCCATCTGGGACGTGTGACTCCAGGGCGCGCGCTCAGGCCCTGTGCTCACGGAGGCAGGGTCATAAACCCACAGTGACACTAGGAATGTTCTCGCCTCCTCTCGTCTGCTCACCATTCGCTACAATGGAGGGCAGCATTTCCTGCCTGGTTGCCTCTCACTGGGTCCTTGTCCTGTACCTGGATGCGAATCCCTGCCTTTCAAGACCTTTCAGGCCCCAGACAAATGCCCAGCCTGCCCTGCCACCCAGAGGGGCTGCCTGTCATTCTGCTGAAGCTTCTGTGCAGCTGACCTTAAGGGTCCCCTCCCTGCACATCAGGCACTCTCCAGTGTTGTGTGAGCTCACTGTAGGGGGGTGTTGAGAGTACCCACAGTGCGTAGAGGTGAGAGCGGCCTCGGGCACAAACCCTGCGGCGGATGGGCTGTGTGTGTTCCATCCATGCAGCCTCACCAGGGTACCATGTGATCAAACGCACTGAGAGCTGCCGTCCACACAGGTTCCCATCACTGCGCTGACTGGAAAAATGAGTGTCCTTGACAGAGGATGTTGGCCTTCATGCTGAAGAGGTTGCTGTGTCCCAGGGCGAGGGACTGACTCGCCAGCCTGCACTTGCTCATCTGTAGAGGTGGCTGCTGTTGAGGTGTGGGATGGGGCAGTCAAACAAGGGCCAACGTGCAGAAGCGCTAGGGATGGACTAGGAGCACTCAGGCGGTTCTGTTTCTCTCTCTCTTGCCCGGTCAGCAGCCGGGAGGACAGGCCAGGGAGCCTGGCACTGACACAGCAGGTGGGCGTGTTTTAGGGTTGTTGTGATGCATGAGAAATGCTTCTGAGAGTCGAGGGCAGCCCTCTGGCCCAGGCCCTGGCTTCTCCTGTAGAATCCCCAGTGATCGGCATCAGACCAAGTGTTTTGTATCCAGCATCTGAGGTCTAGTGTGGGGCTTGGCAAACTACCACTGCCCTTAGCTGCCTTTTGGCAGTTCATGAGCTAAGAATGCTTTTTACATTTTAAAAAGATTGTTGAAAGAAAGAAAGAGAGGAGAAGAATATCCCATGGAGATCTTTTGCCCCGGCAGCCCCTCAGGAACGTGCCGAGTGGCCCTGTGCCGAAGTGTGGTCACCTGACCTTGCATGTTGCCGAGGAATCTTTAGTCCTCCGTGTTGCATGAGACAGCTGGCTGGGCTGCCAGGCGCCTGACTGCTTGGCACAGAGCCTGCAGGGTTTCTGTGAGATGCAGGATTTGGCAAACACTGTGTGCATCTTGATTGCTTTCATTCTTTCCTGCCCTTGCCGCCCACCTAGAACTGGACTGCTCAGTGCCGCCTTTGTGGTGGGCAGGATACGCATATTCCTATTTGCCTGTGATCTTAGCATTGCCATTTCCTCTTGTAGGGCTTTCAGGTAAAGGAAGTGCTTGTACTGTATGAGTTGCCCACACCAGGAGTATTTGGTCTGGCAAGTGGAGTGCCCGCTACTTGTCACTGCCAGCTTTTATAAAATGCCCCCGGGAAGGCAGGTTGACCTGTGGGGAGCTGGAGGTGCCCTCAGGTTTTACTCCTTCTGCTGGTGGTAGTGTTCTGGTGTGATGGCCACTGACAGAAAGCTCTGGAATGAGAGGAGCATGCAGCGTGCAAGCGTTCTCCAGAGGACTATACACAGCCAGTGACAGGTTTGGCTGCCCCTACTGCCCAGCTCGGCGTGGGTCTGTGCAGCTCTGCCCCCGGGTTTCCTCCCCCGGTCATGAGGATGTGACCCCTTTCTGTGGGATTGCTACAAGATCTAGGAAGACCTACTTTTGAAAACTGCCCACTCACTGCCTTAGTGAGGGAGGAACCTCCAAGGCAGGAATTGCCGGTATTCGTGCTGATGTACCTTGGATAGGATCAGAAGATTTTCCAGGCCTCTTTGTTGTGTGTATTTTGGTTTTAGTAAAAGAGGAACCAGGTTCATTTCTCAACATAGACTTTATTGTGAAGTCATGGCATATCCTTCATCATGTCTGAGTCTGTTAGCATCTCCAGGCAATCCCCAGCTTCCTGTCTGCCCCTCAGCAAGCCTGCTGTTACGTCTGCACTCCTGGGAGGGCTTGGGCAGGAGCAGAGGTTCTCCTCTCCGGGACTCAGAGCGGCAGAGATTCCTCTGGGCCTAGGCTTGTCCCAGCTTTGTGACCCTGAGTGTGCTGGAACCCTGAGCCTTGGTTCTTCCTCTCCCTCTGCTGTCATACCTCAGCCTGTGTGGCCAATGAGGATGTGGACAAGGTGCCCTAGCAGAGGACCCGAGAGTGTTTGGCATGGCAGGGTGTCAGCAGACTAATTGGCCCTAAGAGCCTTACGTTCATTCCCTGCCAAGGAGGAGTGTGCCACTGAGTGAATGGGCTGTGAGCCTTAGGCCCCCGGCACCCTGAGACCTCCTCTCTCCTGCGACCTCCCACAGCTTCTGAAGGGAACAGGTCAGGTAGGGTGTGCGCATCAGACCCTGAGGCCACAAGCGGCACACTTAACCTCTGTGGTGTGATAATCTCCCCCATTTTAAATGTTTTAAAATTTTTTTCTTTTTCTTTTTCTTTTTTTACATATTTTGTATAAACCAGAACAGTTTCTACCTTGAACAACCTATTTAAAGATGGCAGGTGCTGGTACTAAGTATTAACTAAGGAACAGACTTTTGAGAAGAGTTCTGGTAGTTCGGCTCTGTGGGCCAAGACATAGAAATTGGTAGAAGTTAATATTTCTTTGTCCCACTTAATCTGTTTTTGTCAAATACTATAGAATGTTTAATGAGATTGTTTCTAGATTGCATGATTGTTGGAGGGCTGAAATAAAGTATACTCTGAAGGGCGTGACGGAGTCTGAGCCATTTGTAATACACTCTCAGAGCTCAGGGACAAAGCTGACTGTTGCCATTAGAAAGGAAATTCTCCCTTCTTGGGAACAGGTGGTGAGGAGCTTACCTTGCTTACAGTGATTAGTAAGTTACTGTCATGTGGAAGGAAGCATGTTTTGTGTAAACATGTGACTTAGCCTCAGTTTTTTAAAATGATCTTTTGTTTTCAATTTAGCAATGAGACCTGTGAGAGAATGTTTTAAGACTGGGGAAAAAACCTGTCAGTTCCTTAAGTTTCTCAGCGCCATTTGCCAAAATCATTTATATGGTAAATAAGAAATTGTATTTTGGAAATGTTAAATTAGCCAGCTAATTCGTACCCCAAACAGGAACTGGCCCCTTTGGGGTGCCCTGGAGAAAAGCAGTGGCAGGGGAGACAGCTGCGGGGGTGCTCCCTGTGTGGTGCCACTCCTTCCCCAGTGGGCAGGGGCCGGGGTGAGAGCTTGCCAGGGGTCGCTGCTGCAGTGGGGCATCCTGCGAGCCGGGGAATCTGCTAGGCTACTCGGCCTTGCTGGACCTTGGCCTTGGCCACACACTGGTGTCGTCTGGAGAGCTTTACCGCTGGTGCTGGCCCCCCCGCCCCCAGGGTCTCTGAGGCAGTTGCTCAGGGTGGTGAGGTGCTTTAAGGCCCCATTTATGTGCCTTGGTTGAGAATGCTGCCCACGTAGTGGGGAGAGGGCTGTCTTAGGAGGTCCCTGCTGGCAACAGTTGGGATTGCAGAGCGTCCAGTCCCCATAAGGCCCGCCCTCCTGGCTACCTGAAAGGTGGAGGTTGTGGGGGCTGTGGTAGGTGCCATTGAACAGTGGTATGATTTCTGTCAAGAACCCATTGTTGGCACCATTAGGGATGAGGGCCAGCTGAGGAAGAAATATCTTCAGATTTGTTCCTTTGCATCAGCCACATCTCTGGTGTTCTGACTTAAGGGCTTGGTATGAAAACCCAAGTTTCTTTTTGTTTTTATGGGAAAACATGGACAAAAACTTAGCTTTTCCTAGAGTGATCTAGTATGATTTATACAAGCTGTGCGTTGGAAGCTGAGTAACTTTGAGAGTTGCTTAGTAATGCCACATGCATTTTTCATGGCCAGAAATGGTCAAAAGAAAATGGTAATAGCTACTGAGGGTTAAAAATACAAAACACTTAAGTCATCATAGAACTATTTTAATGAGGTCTCTCTAGGGACATGAAATAGAATAAGTATTATGGAAGTCCAGGCTCCAGAGGACAAAGCTCTGAAATTTCCCTTTGTAAACCTCACAGGGTGGCAGAACACCACACACTGCGATTTTTCTCCTGAAAGGTGTCTGGATCCCGAGGGCTGGTCTGCAGTGGCTGGCTTTGCTCTCTCGCTAGACTGGGCCAGCATTTGCCTCTATATTAGACGAGAGGGAGTATGAAAAGGCTCACCTTTTGGCTTTCTCAAGAGAGCACAGGCTGGTTTGAATGGTCTCTTTTTTACTGCCAGGTAGATGTGCAAATGGTCCTCGACTCATGATGGAGCTGCAGCCCAGTAAACCCCTCCTAAATTGAAAATATCCAATGCTGAAGATGCATTTAACCTACCTAACCTACCAAACATGCTAGTGGAGTAGCAGGATCTTCTGTAGTGTAGGTGCTGGGGCCAGCCATGCTCCCTACTGCTGCCAGATGACTAGCATGGGAGGAGATCTAAATTCAAAATTCCAAGTATGGTCTCTACCACAGGCATCTCATTGTTGCACCATTGTAAGGTAGAGAAGTCCTACGTCTGACCCGCAGAGCCCAGGGACTGTCTTAACAGCAGCGAGTGGCAGGTGAACTCACAGGTTATTGTTTTACTTCAGTGTGGGAAGGTAGGCAGTGATCTGTGGGGCTGGCCTAGCCTGTCTGGAGCACGGGAGCTGCGTGCTGACCTTCTGTATGCATAACGGATGCTGTCTCCGTTGGAGACACTTCCTTGGAGCCCTGTCTGTTAGGGCAGAGAGCTGCAGTTCTAACCTGGGAAATTCTGCCACCTCCAGCATCCTCATTTGCTTCTTGTCCTCCAGTCTGGTCTGGAGAAGTGCAGGTAGTAGGTGGAGAAGGGAGATGTGTCTGGTGCCGCCACAGAATACTGACCTGGCTGTAGGAGCGTGGGAGCTCCAGGTTTTATAAAGCAGAGGTGATGTGCTGCCCCATCTTGGAGGAATTTGAGTGAACATGTCTGAGAAGCCCCTGTGTGTTCATGGTGGGTGGGTGCAGGCCCTGCCATGTGGCTGGGAAGCGCTGGGCGGCAGTGCCTTTTCCCCAGGACTCAAATGGTCATATGTCTTCTCTTCATCCAGAGTCCAGCTCTGTCTTGTGACTGCATTTGGCTTCTCCTCAAGAGGGTCCCTGTGCACGGCTGTGGTGCTTTTGGCCGCCTCATCTGTAAAGAGGCGGGGACAGCTGTGGGTTTGGATTCAGAGTGACCACTGGTGGGCAGCCAGGGCATGGAGCAGCCTCTGCTCAGGGGACTTCATTAAGTGCTCTCAACTCTGACCTGCTTTGGGGATCTTTCCTTCTCACTAGTGACCTGCAGAGGATCTCTTTCCTGGCACATTTTGCCCTGTGCAGTCCACACATCCGCGCTGCTTTCCAATGGGGTGTGAGCCCTATAACCGTGCGCTTACCTCCTCCCTGCTCTGGGCTTTTTCGGGTGAAGCAGGGGAAAGAAGCAGCAGGTTTGGTCGATGGCAAGGGTCGTCACTTGGAAAGCATAACAGGGTTGAGGGCACCAGCAGCAGACGTGACAAGGAAAGAAGGAAGAGCATTGATTGTATGAGAGGGGTTAAACTAATTTGCAGGTGCTGGACACTTGCACGGATGTGAGACTGTACTTTGTCAGAAACCCACTTTCTCAGCAATGACCTCGATCCATTCATAATCTCCCGTTAAGGGCCCGCCTCTTAGCACTGTTAAAATGGCGGTTCAGTTTCAGCATCATTTCTGAGAGGACTTTTGCACCACAACAAAGGCCTCTGGTTGCGACATCACACCGGAAGTGGGTGCAGTGGTGGGTGCTAGACCTGCACTCTTAGCTGCATTTGAGATGGGTATGTTCTGTTACTGTTGGTCTATGCCCACGTCCTTCCTCAGAGGACCTCACAGCTGTGAAGCAGCTAAGGGGGCTGTGACGCTCAGTTTAGCCTTCTCTCATGTTTCTGCTCAGCACTGGGTGCTTCCCTCCCCTGGTGCTTCCTGCCACAGCAGCCTGAGTGAGCAGTGGGGCTGTGTGCAGGTAGCACCGGGCCTCCCCCTTTCCTTCCCTCTCCAGTCTCCCCAAGTCTTGCTGCTCTGGGAGAGGTGTGGAGAGGGGTTTGCGTGTGTGTCACTGACTTTCCTTTTTGCCAGAGGTGGAGCTGAGCTCTGCTTCCCTGGAGGCCTAGAGGCAAGGAGGTGGGGTGGAGTGGGGCAGGGCGGGCCTTCCTAGTCTCAGCAGAAGTCTGTCTACCCAGAAAATTCTCAAGATGCTTGGCATAGCAGTGTCTTTCCTGCCAAGGAGATCTTCTTTCTCAGAGAACAAACTGGCAGCATTTGAAGTAGGTCATCTTTGGTGTTTTCTTCTGGCCATGGTGACACCATATGGTAATGAGCTTATGCAAGCATTGCCAGCATGCGAAGCCACTCTTGCGTGGGAATCACGGTCTTAGCAGATGTCTCCCTGCTTGCCAGGGGCAGTTGAGCCTGTTTTATAGCTGGACACTTGCACGAATGTGAGACTGTGCTTGGGTTACTGTGTACAGGTGGCCAGCTCCTGGAAAGGGCTTTTGGGCAGACAGAGTGGAAACAGCTGTTCCTCTGCCATGTTAGGCCCGGTAAAGGAACCAGGCAGTTTATTATAACCCAACCCTCCTAGCAGTGTGGAGAACACCTGCCTGCCCCCTCCACTGTCCCTGCGCCTGTCTCCAAGGAGTGAGTACCTTTTTTCCTGCAGCCTTTTCTCTTGCACACTCTTACCTTTTGTTGGGTCACAGATCACCCCAAAACTTGGTGACCTCAAACAACAGTGACTTAGTTTGCATCACCTCGGGGACCCTGGCCTCTCTGTGGCCTATTCCTGTGGCTGTGGCCCACTTAGAGTTCTTGGTTCCTGGTCTTGGTGGGGACAGCAGACAGCTGGGCCATACCGGGTCTCTCTGGTGGTAAAGGTGCTGCAAGAGGATTTAAGTGAAAGCTGCAGGGCCGCTTCAGGCTTAACCTTGGCAATGGTACAGCTTCACAGGAAACAAGGCCAAGCCAGGTTCCTGGGTGGGAAAACAGGTTCTCTGTTTTCTTGGGGTAGCAGCTTTTCATGGCAACATGGACATGCGATGAGTCATGGGAAGACCTACCAGCTTGCCTTTGGCCCTGGGATCCTAGTTCCCTCGCATGTTCAAGATCCTTCCCTCTCCTGTGCCAGCACAGTGACAGGCTGCACCAGGGCTAGCTGTGGATGGGGCAGCCAGCTTTCTGACTGTGAGTCCTCTTCATTCAAGGAGCTATGAACTGAAAAGCCATCGTCTCAGCAGTCTGTGCCGGGGCAGGAAGAGGATCTGCGGTAGGTGTTTCTATTTAGAGAGGGGGAACGAGACACGTGGGAAATGGTCTCTGGAGGTCCTGCCGTGGAGTCAGAACAGACTGCTGGGGCAGCACTGGCTTCTAGCATCAGTGTTTATATAAGCTCTTTTATTGTGTGGCAGTTTCTTACTGCTCACAGGCCTGTGGGTTGCTGGGCAGTTCTGCTGGTCCTCCAGGCTCTCTGCAGTCTGCTGATGGCCTAGGATGACCTTGAGCACATGCTGGGGCCTCAGCCTGGTCCAGGAAGTGGCTGCTGGATCTCACGCTGGTGCTCAGGAGGAGTGCCAAAGTCACATTCACAGGGTGTGGACGTGGAGAGGTGGGCTTAGTTATTTTTGTAACATGCTCTCGTCTTCAGCATTATAAGGTTTGGGTAAATGGCTTGTTTAGCGCAGTCACCTTGGCCACACTGTTGTGCTCTCCCCAGTTCTGAGCCACAGTCCTGGGATGGGTGCTGTCACTGCAGGGTGTAGTAGATCTCGGGCCCCACGCCAAGGAATGGCTCAGGCAGCCTGTGGCCCAGTGGGTCTTCCAGGTGATTTGGGTGCTGCCGAAATTTGACAGTCTGCCCCTGGGAATGAAGGTGGTGGCCACTTGTCTTCTGACTAAAGACACCAGGCCCTCGCCACCCCTCACCACCCCTCAGCAAGAGCTGTTGTCCCTCAGGGTATCCTCTGAGTTAGGCTGTTCTTTGTGGTGTCTCCCCAGGATCCTGTTTGCGACTCTGTGTCCTTGCTTATCACTTAAGGACATTGATTGACCACAGTTCCATGGCACTGCTGGTGTCCAGGCACGTGGGTGTAGAGGTAAAAGACACGGTCCCCAGATTCCCTCAGCTTACCCGGTGTGAAATAGGAGGAATACAGGGGGATGGTTCAGTTAGGTGGGGTAAGTGACAGATTTTTTTAGTCCCACCATAGAGCTTGAAATGTCCTGGTAAGAAGGATGGCACTGCACATGATGACTCCTACGAGTTCGGCTCCAAAGGCTGGGCATGAGCCTGCATTGTGAACATTTCATGTCTGCAGGAATTTAAAGCTGTGACTGTAAAGGTGGCTGTTGCTCAGAATCAGTTGGAGTGTTTTAAAAATGTGGTCTGGGTGTGCCTTCATCCCTACCATGCATGTCCCAGGTGATCGTGATGAGCCAGGTTTGGAGCACTAGTGTTCTCCTAGCCAAGCCTGGACCTGCCTGATGTTCAGGGAGAGCAGTAGAGAAAGAGCAGGATGCCTGGCTTGGAACCAGGCAGGTCTTGGGTTCAGGGCCTCCCTAGGTAGCATCAGTGTGTGAAGATTCTTCTGGAGCTGGGGGTGCTGCGAGAAGAGCCGAGAGCAGGGCTGTTGTGGATGCCAGGGGATTGGAAAGTTACAAGAGGAGGGCCCAGATGATGAGGCGCCCGTGCAGGACACTGCATCCTGCATGGCTGGTGACGAGAGTCAGCAAGCTCCAGACTGCAGTGGAGGGAGGACAGTGGAGGGGGAGGATGGGCATGTGGAGGTGACTGTCCGGGAACTTCAGGGGAAGGCTGAGTGGAGGAGGAGGGAGCGGGTGAAACTTGAGCATGCTGCCCAGGCGGAGAGCTGGGAGAGAAGAGCGGAGAGCTGGGAGAGAAGAGCGGGTGGGACAAGGAGCTGGGAAGAGGGCTGCTGATGGTCCGCATCCAGCAGGACAGGAGGATGGATTCCAGAGCCCAGCTCTTAGGATTGGCCTTGAAGAAAAGGAGGGCCACCCCGCCTCATCCTGGAGGACAGGAGGTAAGGGAAAGGACCCGGAGGAAAACTCCGCTAAGGAAAGGAAATGAACGCCTGCCCCTGAAATCCTTTAGTTCTGGCTGCTTGTGTTATGCAGGAGAGTGGAGATGCAGGATAAAGGCAGTGAAGTGAGCAGGCTGCAAGGTCCCTGCCTGTGTGCTCCAGTATTCTGTGGGGACATTCTCAAACATGACCAAACCAGGGTGCTCACCTAGAGTGCTTGACACATTTCAAATAATTGCAAGAGGACGTTTTCTGGCTGCCCACTAGCTTTCCAAACCATCCGCACTGAGGAAGTTAACTTGGACTGCGAGTGCTGGTCATGGATTCTCTTGGCAAACACAGGGTCTTGGACTGGTTTTAAACTGGAATCTACGTTCAGGCTTCATGAGTATGTTTTGTGTCTAAAAGACATTGGAGGCATAGTTTTATGACCTAAAAGATTGGCCATTGGCCAGAAAAAAACAAAACAAAACAGTTCAGGGACATCTATCAATCCCGCAGTAGAAATGCAGAGTGCAGTTCTCTTTTAAGTAGAAATGAAGGTGAATGGACTTTGATTCTCAACATGGTGCCGGTGCATGAAGCTTTTCATTAGCTGGGCAGGTTGTGGGCTGAAGGCATACTCCATGTGTGATCCTCGCAGCTAGCCTCGGGGTCACATAGGCTGCTCCTTCCACGGTGTGCAGAGCTCCAAGTGACGTCGTCTCTGTCTCCGTGTGTCCCATTTGTGTGCTAAACTTGGGATACATTTCTCATAGTGTATGTGATACCCAGCACACGGGCCTCAGTTTGTTTTTGCTAGGTCAGGGTGTTTATGAGCTTTTTTTCCCTTGGGGTGCAAGCTCAGTGGGGCCCTTTGATTTCGTTTTGTTTCGTTTTTCTTTTGAGACAGGGTTACACTATATACTTCAGGCTGACCTTGAACTCACTTTGTAGCTCAGGCTGGCCTTGAACTCGCAGTGCTCCTCCTGCCTCAGCCTCCTGAGTGCTGGAATGACAGGCCTGTGCCATCGCACCCGGCTCAGCAGGGCCCTTTGGAAGAAAGTTGCCTGTGACTGTTGGTTTCCGGTTTACTGATACACGCTGCTTCCACAGGGGAGCTGCTGTAACGCCGTTTCTCAAGTTGGAAATGGAAGGGCTGGAGGTACAGCTCAGTGGGCTAAGTGCTTGCCGCTGAGCACTAGGGCTCTGAGTTCGATCCCCGGTCCCGGAAAAAAAAAAAAAAACAAAGACATTTATTTAAAAAAAAATTCAATATGTTTTTGTACTTTTATGTTTCTAAAAAAAAAAAAAAAAAAAAGTTGGAAATGGGCTGCCTGGTGGTCAGCAGGCCCCTGCAACGTAGTTGCTTGGGACCCAGCAGCCTTTGCCATGGGAGGCGAGTGTGTGGGCACCTGGCACGCCGTGAGTCCACGCAGCTCCGTGCTCCCGACGGTGCCGTGTCCTGCGCCTGTCACCTGTGTGGACGCTCCCATCTCCTCTTTACCTCCTTTTTAGTCCTCATCCTTTTCCCTTTTGTTGCTTTCCTGTGACACTTCAGTGTCTTTGAGGCACGAATAGATTCTGAGGTTGGCCCAGCATCTTCTCCCTCCCGTGTGCAGGGGCTCTGAGGATAGATGTGTCTGCAGGGTTTGGTGGCCACGGGTCCTTTCATGCCCTGTAGGGTAGTGTTGTGGTGGGGATGCCACTGGCATTTGGGGCTGGGGAAGTACTTATTCTGAGATCCAGTGTCCCCGGCTCTCTTCTCCCCCTGTGTTGTGACAGCCAGTGTTCCCAGATGCCCCTGGGGATGACGTTTCCGCACCGGTGGCTGTTGGGTTGGACATGTCAGTCCAGACAGCCTCACTGTGTGGACATGGATTGCACGTGCACATTTGGAGCCTGCAGGTGGGCGGTGAAGAGCTTTTAGAAGGTACCCTTTGAGGGTACAGCATCTATGTGGTGAGAGAGAACAGGCTGCCTATTCTCTGGGATTGATTAGGTTCAGGTGAAGGGAATAGGTGTAAACGAAAATGCATAGAACTGTTTATTAGACTTGAAAACATAGTCTGTTAGAGGTGGGATATGCTTTTTGACCCTGTTACCTAGTTAACCTGTATTTTTGTAAATACTCATCTAAATTGAGAAAATTCGGGGGACAGAGTATGGAAAAGGTGGAAATTTTGTTGAGAGAAGAGTGGATGTTTTTCTTTTTCCTTTCCCTTTTCTTCCTCTCCCATTACCTTGGTTTTTGTTCAGACTGGTGGAGATTAAACCCTTGCATGCTAGGCGAGAGCCCTACCACTCAGCTACAACCCTGGGCCGACTGACTGCTCAGTAAATCCATATAAGTATATATATTTTTATTTACTTACATTATATAAAAGTTGGGGGTTTTGCCATTGTTTTCCACTTTAACTAGGCAATTGTACTCATTATACACTTGCTGTATGTAATAGTCTAAAGAGACCTGGGACCTGTAGGTCCTGACCCTAAAGAGCTGTGGTCACAGCCTGATCCTTGATGCAGAAAACACACCAGTCCCCCTGGACTGTGGGCCACACTGTGAAAAATGAGATGAAGCAGTCACAGCAGTTTCCCTTCTTCCCTTCTCTCCTGCAGAACCTGAAAGCAGACCCAGAGGAGCTTTTTACAAAACTAGAGAAGATTGGAAAGGGCTCTTTCGGCGAAGTGTTCAAAGGCATTGACAATCGGACTCAGAAGGTGGTTGCCATAAAAATCATTGATCTGGAAGAAGCTGAAGATGAGATAGAGGACATTCAACAAGAAATCACAGTGCTGAGTCAGTGCGACAGTCCATATGTAACCAAATATTATGGATCCTATCTAAAGGTAAGGCTTAAAAATAACACCACTTTGCATTATGCAGCACTCAGCTGAGTGGCTGGCAGGGTTGTGAAGGACTCCAGCAGCACAGCAGGTTTTCAGAGGAAGGAGAGATGTTTTGACCTTTGTGGTCAAAAGAACCTGGCTTTGATCGCTTTATCATCTTAAATGTCACCTACAGAAGTATATTCTTGGTAAAAGTGTTTGATGTAAGCATTCTCTTTCAAACAAGAAAGTATTTTTGAGTGGAATTTTGGCATCAAAATTATACCTATGTTATTATAACAATAACCATTAATCTCCTAATTTTAAGGTGGCATGAGTAGTGATAAAAACTCATGCCCACCTAAGAGAATCGCTTGATATTTTTGATCATCACCAGAAGTTGAATCTAATGCACTATTTTAACAACTCTCATTGGAATCAGTAATGGTGATTAGGCAGTTGGTCTATACTTTTAAGAATGCTAGGTGGGTAAATAGTTAAAATAGAAGTTTCAATAATAGGACACTGAATTTGTCCTTGGCTTTTAACTAGTTCTTTACCTGGGAAAGAATAATACTAAATTGTTTTCTGATCCTGTGTGGAACTGGTTTTTCATTTTTTGATGTTTCAGGTCCTCCTATCACTAAGAAAGCCCATGGCTGTCTTTGTGTTCCAGGTTTCTAGACACGTGTCCATTTCACTGAGCTTACAAATGTAGTATGTTTAACCACTAGGGGTACATTTGTGACTGTCCCAGAGGGTGACTTGTACAGGGTGGGTCTGTCTTGTGCTGCGCAATGAGACAGTCACAGATGTACCACAGGTGGGTCAGAGCCTCCCGGCAGCAAGCCACAAATTATGGTCCTGTCTTGAACATGTTAAATTTCTGAGTTACCTTATAAATAAATCTATGTTATAGGTGAAAAGAGAGTGTAGGTTTTGGTTTTGTGGGAATATGATAATAAAGTAAGTCAAAGTTTGAAAATTTTGATAGCCATAGATTTGTAAGGTGAAAATTTAAAACAAGTCAAAATTGAGTGGTAATCCTGTTCTTTTTTTCACTGTGTAAATGTTGGCAGTATGTCTTGTTAAATGTAGGATTTTGCAATGGAAGTGTAAGTTTTGGAATCAAGTATCATTGGAGTTGAATCTTCCCATCATTTACCTGTGTTGCCTGAGTTTTTTTTTTAAAACATTCTTGTTTTCTTATATGTAAAACAGAAAATTGCAATATTTTCTCGTCTCAAGGTTGAGGTGTGGCTCAGTGGGAGAGTGCTTGCTCTGGGTGTGCAGGACACTGCATTTCATCTCCAGCACTGCAAAATAGGGGCAAAACAAAAACTAAACTTGTTGCAAAATTTAAATAGGAATTAAGTATGTGGAAGTACCTGCACTTGGTAGCTCTTTAGTGACTACTCATGCCTCACCTATTCAGTTACCTCGCAGTGAAGGTAATTTGTAATAAAGTATCCAGTGAGGTCAAACCAAGAAAACTAGGACCAAAGAAACTGGAGAAAGATTGGCAGCAAGATGTGTTGCTGTGATGGTGCATCTGATTGGGTCCTGACAAGGCCAAGGGAAAACGGGATAAATTTTATTATTTTCTTGATCCATGAGAACACGTGCCCCTTCCCTAAGGGAGTGCCAGGGTGTCTTAATGTTAAGTTTCTGTGAAAAGCTGCTAAAGAAAAAAAAACAAACCTCCGCTTGGACTCTGCCCCTGGTACTTTTCTGCGTTCTCTGTAAAATGCCCAGAATAGTGGTGTTGGAGCGCATTCTGAGTTGGAGGTCATGTACTTTGCTGTATTGTGTGGAAGATCCTCACCATACAAATAGTTTTGAGGATTTATAACAACTAACTGTGGAGGCTAAGGATCGGTGGTTCAGAGAGCCATGGTTAGCCACATCCCTGTGGCAGGAGGGCACTGCATGCTGGGACAGTTGGCTGGCTGCCGGCCAAGCAGGTGTGACCCTGACTGGATGTACCTAGGGATCTCATCCAGTGTGTCCTATCCTGGCCTGAGTCACTAAGTCTAGTACAATAGGTTCCAAATCAACCTAATCTTGATCTGGGGTTTCCTAGTATATTTTATTTAGTTACCATGATGCCAGCTAGTGTAATAAACTCCTTAAATTTGTGGTGACTCAGGTACAATAGAAGTTTCTCTCTTGCTCTTGGGTTGCACTAATCTGCAGGCTTTTTCCCATTGTGCACTGACTCAGGAACCCAAGTTCTTCCTTTGCGCTGTTTTCTTACACACGTGGCTGTGCTCGTCTGCTTACGTGAGTGGATTGAGGGATAAGTGGAGGCTCTGTGAGAAAATTTGAAGTGCTCAGTCCGAGGCAGAGAATGCTTTACTTCTGCCCATGGCCATACCTGACTCACGAACTGGGAGTGTCATTACATTTTGTGCTGAACAGGAGAGGAAATGGGCTTGGTGCACATCTCCAAGTCTTTTCCAGGTTCCACCAAGTCTAAAGGATGTGGAACAACTCATGGGATAGTAATTGATCAGATATAAAGTTTTAGTAATTTTGTCTAAAAGTTTGAATATATTTTACAGGCCGATTGTCCCGTAGAAAACGTGACTTTCACAAGAATGCAAGGAATGAAATTGTCCCCATTGTTAAAAGTTGCCCTTGATTTTGGAAATCGTGTAAAAGATATCTTACTTGGCTAAAAATTTGTGAACAGTGTGAATGGTGAAACAACATTAGCTGTTATAGTCAGGCAGGATTGGAATCCAGAGCTGTAATTCTGCTTGCCTGTTCTTGCATAGTAGAATGCCAGTAATCCCTGGCTTCCCAAGAGGACAGTGGTGAGCCAGAGACCGTTCCTCGTCATCATGGTAGGCTTAGCAAGTTAGTATAGTCCTCAGTCAGGTAAGACACAGGATTGATTGCTTAGACAAGTGAGACAACTGACACACAGTTGCAAACACTTTCTGGTATATATGGTTTTTATTGCCCTTTTAAAGCACTTGCTGGTAGCATTCAGAGCTAATGTTCTTTACTCTTTTAAGTGATTGGAAAGAGAGTCTTAAGAGTTTGACCCTGTGAGGGGCTGGGAGATATCTCAGTGACACAAGCACCTGCTTGGCAAGTACAAGGTCCTGAGTTCAATTCCTGGCACACGCAAAAAAAAAAGGCTGGGCGTGGTTGCACACGCCTATAATCTCAGCAGTCGGGAGGCTGAGGCAGGAGGATCGTTGCAAGTTCGAGACCAGCCTGTGCTACAAAGTGAGCTCACGGCAAGCCTGGACTGCATAGTGAGACCCTGTCTCAAAAAGACCAAAACAACAAAAAAAAAAGAATTAAGGGGCTTTTACATGGTAGAATCAGGCAAAGAAGAGATTACTAAAAGCTGGTTTTTTTGTTGGTGCATTAACAGTTAAAGATTTTGTAACTGTTTTTATTTTACTCATCTAATCTAGAGAAAGAAATAAAAAATAACGGGGTAAGGATGTAAAGACTAGTTTTTACGAAGGACCAGGAGAACAATGTTAATTTTGATTATATAGCTATGATTTACGAAGGACCAGGAGAACAATGTTAATTTTGATTATATAGCTATGATCAAATCACAGAATTGCTTTGAAGCATATTTTCTCCTTAAAGATTAAAAAACAAAGATAAGGTGACAATTTAGAGGAGAGAGGAGCAATGCAACATTGAGAATTTTTGTTTAAATTAATGAATGCAAGGCCTGGAAGTGTCTTAAAGATTATCACATGCCATTAAACTCATTAACTGTGGTTTAAGTGTTTAATTTTGGGGAAATTAAACCAGCTAAAATAATGAGAAGCCTCCATCCCCTAGTCACTGGAGTTTTCTCCCACAAAAATAGCATCCACAAGGTCAGGTTGAAACTGTGTTGGGGGAGGGATATAGGCTGAGCAGGAGAAGAGCAGATGTTCTGGGCTTTGTGTTAGGTTGGCCGTGAAGACCTGAGATGCCAACGGTGCAGCATGGGTCATGGTTTGTGGAGCGTTTTCTGCCCGTCATCCTCCATTGGCCTGTGCTACCTTCAGCAGTGGGGTCTCTTGGTGTTTTGTTTGGAGAGATCCCAGCCTGTCAGAAGCTCTCTGCCTTGAAATTCAGTCAGGATTCAGTCAAATCCTGGGGGTCACAGCTGGAATTTGAGTCTTGCACGTTAGTGTAGGGGCTCCACTGTCAGGACCAACTTCCTTAGTGATAAAGTGCAGGTGCACAGGCTGATCAAAAAATAAGGCCCATGTTTATTCCTTACTATATAAAAGACACATTGCCATTAATCTTCCTCGAAAGACTCCCTCGTGTCCTGAACACATTCATTCCACTGTTCTTGTCACTTTGCCAAAACAATTGTGGAAGTCGTCTTTAGTGAGTATCTTTTAAGGTGTGATAAAAAATACAGTGAACGCGGCTGCCGAGTGCCACCCAGCGGGGAGGCGGGCTGTGAAACACTGCAGTGTGTCCTGTCTGCCTTGTTGACCAGGTCAGCACCGTGTGACTGCTGTCTCTTTTCCAAAGTAGAAAAGGTAAATGTTCCCAATCAGTTCAGGGCAGGAGGCAGTCACAATAGTGCAACTAAAGATGCTTGTTAAAGAACACTTGTAGAACTGCTCCACAAAGTGACAAAAATAGTGGAATAAGCATTTCACGTGAGGGGAGGTGGATTGATGGCAGTGTGTCTTCTACTGTAATACATTTTAAAAAATTAAACATTCACTGTAGTTTGTGATCATACCTCATAAACAGTGATCTTTCTGTGTTTTTTTAGTCTTTTTGAGATAGGGCTTCACTGTGTACTTCAGGGTGGCCTTGAACTCACTTTGTACCAGTCTGGCTTCTAACTCCCAGCGAGCCTCCTGCCTCAGGCTCCTGAGTGTTGGGATTACAGGTGTGAGCCACACTCCCAGCTCAAATATAGTGACTTTATGAGGTTACTACAGAATTTTGGATCATGTATGTAGCGTGCCTGGCAGGTAGTAGGTTCTTAAAAATGATAAAGTTTTTTTTTTTTAATAAGGGGAAAGTTACGTCAGCCAGATAACTCAAAAATTTGTAACTCTAAAGAACAGATTGTTAGCATGCTTAAAAAATGGGTTTATCAATGTTTCTTTTCTTATTTAGTTTAAAGGAAATCAGTTGTAAGTTTCCAATTAAAAAACAAGAAAGGACTAGAAGTAGGTGACTGGTGGAATGCTGGGCTGGCGTGTGCCGGCCTCGGGTTTAGGTAGTGGGGGGGGTTAGTGGGGAACAGAATAAAAGAACGGCTTTTCAAACCTTTACTTGTAGAAGTTTCTGTTTCAACATCATTGTAAGGAGACATGTCCCAGATCCTGGTTTACAAGTAAGTTTTCATGAGTTCCTGAAAATCGTCAGGGTAGGTTTTCCCTTCCAATTTACCAGAAGACTAACACAGAAAGTCCCTCAGTGCGTTTTAGAAGTACAGATCATTCTGGTGAAGGACTGATGGTGTTGGTACAGTACAAATACATGCTTAGGTTAATTCCTCAAATTGTATTGTATTCTCGGATTCTGGTCCCGCCCCCCCTTTTCCAAAAGGAAATAGTTGCTGATGAAATGAAAACCCTTTATCTTTGGGGAAAGAAGTGAAAAGGTTACAGTAGGTCCAAGTGGCCAGCGTCTGTGCATGGCACTTCGGCAAAGTTACCGTTCACCTCCGTCTTGGCCTACGCTTCTTGTCACAGCATAATTAACAGCCACCGCCTTGCCTTGCCTTGTAGACATACTGTGCTTTATCTCCAGAAGGAAACACACACACACACACACACACACACACTACTGTGCTTTTCTGCCTTGTCCATCTGTGTTACAATTTTAGGATCTTTTTTGTGTCTCAGAGGAGAATTACTAGGCACAGGATAATGAGCCCATCCCATTAGGACACACCCGGATTTTATCCTAACTCATACCTTTCTTTCTCTTGTTGCTTGGAGAACCTTGCTCTTGTGCTGGCCTCCGGCTTCCGTTTTAGGCTCATGTAATAATACTGATGGGTTAATTTGGTTTTGAGAACATTGTAGCTCAGATATGTGCCTGGCAGGTACAATTTCTTACGTCCCAGAAAATCACCAAAACCCAGTTTCTTGGGCTGGAGATATAGCTCAGTGGAATAAGCGTCTGCCTGGCAAGTGCAAGGTCCTGAGTTCGATCCCCAGTACCCTCCCCCTAAAAAAAACCCAGTTTCTTTCTCCTTCATGTCTTTTCTTCTTCCAAAGACAGAGTTCTAGTAGTGTTTATCTTGAGGTGGAGAAAATAAGGTACTGTTTTAGTGCTTTGTGCATATGAGATGATTTCCAGCTTATTTGGACTGTAGTTAACAAAACTTACAGGGCCAGAGACGCCCTCCTAACTGCCCCACATAGAGGATCTTGTCCAGTCTGAGGTTTTTCTATGCTTGTACAAAAAGGGACCAAAATCCACCCACGTCCCGTGTCATGGAGCTCTCTGTCCTCCTGACTACCCCATACGCTTCCCTCACTAAGATCCAGGAGGGTAGTATCTGCAACAACTTGTCAGTTGTTGGTGCCTCTGCTACCTAGTTGGTGGAGGCCGGGCTGTGCCGCTGTCCTGCCACACAGGACAGCCTCGGAACAAGGACCACCTGGTCCATTTGTCATCGGTGCCTCTGTTGGGGAAATTCTGCCCGTGGGATAAACAGCCATCTCCTGCTTCAGAAAAAGGTGCAGGAGTGGTGATATTCTACAGCTGTCATTTCAAACTCTGGAGAACCTAAAGGGTGTTTAGCACAGAGAATCTCAGACCGTGATTGTGCCCGCCTGATTTCCATGGCCAGACTTAAGTGTAGGCTTTGTGAGCAGTCTCAGGAGCCACTTCGGGCCTTAGTAAAGCCTTTCTGAGTGGACATGGAGGTGTGACACTGGGGACTGCACTTGGTCCCTGGCCCCTTCTTCTTCGGCACCGTCCCCTTGCCCTGCTTCCCGGCTGCCGTAAATTGAGCGGCTTTGCCGTAGCACACCATCCTGCTGTGGCGTTCCTGCGTTAGAGCCAGCCGAGCATGGACTTAACTCTCTGAAAGCATGAGCCAAGGTAAACCTCTCCTTTAAAGAGTGGGTATCCGCTCTTTGGTCCCAGCAACAAGCAAGCTGGCCGATAACCTTTTTTTTTTTTTTTTTTTTTTTTTTGGTATGGGGGACTGGACCTAGGAGCACTGTAGCTACACTCTCAGCTCTTTATTTTGAGACAGGGTCTTGCTAAGTTGCCCAGATCAGCATTGAACTTGGAATCTTCTGCCTCCTCTTCCTGAGTAGCTGGGATTACGAGTGTATGCCACTGTGCTTGGCTTCTTGCTTTCTTTTTTTACTTTCTGTGGTGTGTTGGTCTATGACCCGTTTCTGTCCTGGGTGAACAGAGAACGAGAAACCCGCGGATGAATCAAAAAGAAAGAAGGAAAAGAAATACAAGAGAGACAATATTCTTGGATCAGGGGACTTACAGCCTCTTGGACTGCAGCCTCGAATCACATTTTCAGTAACCTTTTATTGAAATAAAACAAAAGAGGCAACTGGGCTACTGGGTGGACCGTTTTTAGCAAGAACAATACAACTCAATTACCATAGGCCTGAGACTTGACTAGATAGCCATCATGTCACCATTCCTTTCTGTGTATCACAGCAGAACATTTAGATGCCAAGGCTTACAAAGCTTCTGCTAGACGTCCTCCAGAATGCAACAACTGAGGCTAGGTTATACCTAGGGCAGTATATTGAAAGATTAACTAAAGAATGTCCTTCTCCACAGTGGTGTATCTTAGGACTTTAGTTGTAATTTTTAAAAAGTGGTAATTAAACATACCATGATATTTTCCGTGTTAATGCTGAGGTCTTTCCACTGCAATCTCTGAGCCTGGGACTGACCTCTTAGTCCGTAGGTGACCTGTTGTATTCTGTTAGATCAGTTCTTGGTCATTTTCTTACATTTCTTTCCCATTTATGGACCTTACAGGAGGAGAGTTGAGTTTTTTCAGATTTTGTAGATGATGGGACCATTCTCATTGACCTTTATAAAACTCTTCTCTGTTTGGCATGTGTCCTGACTAGATCTTGTGCACTGTATAGAGGTTTATTTTTCCCTGTTGTATAATTAGTTTTTGAAATTTACACACAGAACTGTTCACTTTTTAAGGTATTCAATTCCCTGAAGTTTAACGTGTGTATAGATTTTTTAAGTGGCACTATCATAAGATACAGAACAATTCCAGCATCCCAAAAAATTCTGGAACCATCTCCTACCCAGAGCCTTGGCAAACACTGATTTATCCTTATAGTTTTATCTTTCTAGAGTTTCATAAATGGAATCACAACTAAATGGAAGCACGTAACTTTCTCTTAGTAGTTTCTCCAAGTCAGTGTCCTGCATGTGGGATTCACTTCTGTTCAAGTGTGTATTGCTGAGTGGTATGGCATTGTCTGGATTTACAGCGTTGTCTAGATATACAGCACTGTCTGGACCTTTTGAAGGACATTTGGATTGTTGCCCGGATTTGATGATTATGAACAATGCTGCTCTGTATATTCGTGTATTTTTTTTTTTGTGAACACAGATGTTTCATTTCTGTAGTATAATAAATACCTATAAGCAGGATCACTGAGTCAATGTTAGTGTCTGTATAGTTACCCAGAGTGGTTATATCATTTTACTTACCTACCAGTGCTCGGTATTTCCAGTATTTTTCTTTTTTTTTTTGGTCTTTTTGAGACAGGGTCTCCTGCAGTTCAGGGTGGCCTTGAGCTCATTTTGTAGCCCAGACTGGTGTTGAACTTGCAACAACTCTCCTGCCTCAGCCTCCTGAATGCTGGGATTATAGGCGTGCACCATCACTCCTGGCTGTTTCCCATATTTTCCGTGTCACCTATTTCGGTAGGTGTGTAATGCAGCTGAGTTATGATTTTGTGTATTGTTTCATATGATGTGCCAGAGTTCACTTTCTGGAGCAGGGAGTCATTTTAGTTAAATATTGCCATTTGATTGTTCAGAAGAGCCTTGCCAGTTTATGTTCCCACTAGTGAGTTTTAAATTTTCTCTAGTCTCCTTCTCCCCTTCCTTCCTTGAAAAAATAACGTTTTAAAAAGAAAATTCTATTAGGCTATAAATTATGTATCATGTAATTCACCCATTTAACGCATTTCTGCTGGCTTAAACCACAGCAGTCCATGCGTGACTGTGCTGTAGAACAGCTTGTAACACTTGATGGGACTGTCCACGCTTCCCAGTGGAACAGCCATGCACGTGCCGCTGCAGTTCAGAGCTGCCTGGCAGTGAGACATGAGTTACGCGTTGTTGCATGTGTGTTAAAGTGCACTGTCCAGTTGCTCTCTGGTGTATGCATAGACTTTGGCAGCTATCACTGCAGTCGACTGGGGAGCGTTTTCAGCACCCCCAGAGGAAACCCTGTGCCCCTCAGTGGACATGCCCCGTTTCTTCCCAGCACACCCAGCCACTGGAACCACTAATCCACTTTACAGCCCTGCAGATTTACTTACTCTGGACCATAGACTGTAAGCGGAATCATAGAGAGAGGCATTATTGGGAGTTCTTGTTCTTAGCACAGTGTTTTTAAGGTTCATCCATGTGGCACTTTGTGCATTTTATTCTTTACTGCTGAATGTGTTTGATTTCCGTCTCCGTGATGATCACTGTAGGAGGTGGAAGGGTGTGTTTTGGCTCATGCGTGCAGGGCCTCCGGTCTGGGTGCATTGGCCCCATCTGTCCCTTTGGGCCTCTGTGAAGCAGGACATTGTGGTGGAGAGCGTGGGCAGCAAAGCAGCCCAACTTGCGCCTACCCGAGGCAAAGAGCAAAGCCAGGGTCCCCACATGTCTTTGAAGGGCAGGGCCCCAGTGGCCTCACTTCTCCCCCTAGGCCCCACTTTTTAAAGCGATCCAACAGTGCCATCAGCTGGGGACCAGTTTCTTTAATACTTGAGCCTTGGGGGGCCGCTTAAGGTCCAAACTCTACTCCTGAATAGTACTCCATTGTATGTGTGTTACCTTTTCTTACCCATTGTCAGACGAGGGACATCTGGGTGGTTGGGGATGCTTTGGCAGTTAGGAAGGGGGTCTCCATGAACGTTTGTGCATGAGTTGCTCTGGGAGCATCCTCTTCTGGTTTCTTCTGGATATGTACCTTGGAGTGGAGTTGTTGGGTCACACAGTAGCTCTGGTCAGCCTTTGCAGGCGCTTTGTGCTTTGTGTAGGAGGCGCTGTAGAGACAGCATCGTTTCACCTTCTCACCACAGTGCGCAGGATTCTGATTCCTCCTTATCTGTTCTGTTTTGCTTTTTCAAAACAAAAAATTCTAGCCATCTCAGTGGCTGCGGAGAGGGTTTGGTATGGACTTCCCTTGTGTTTAATGATGTTGAGCATGGTTTTTTCCCCTTCTCTCTCTCTCTCTTTTTTTTTTTTTTTTTGCTAAAATTGGTAAAAATTGATAATAATTTTCCCCAGTCTCAGTATTTTGTTATACTTGTTTGTGTTTCTACTATTATTAGTAAATTCAATGATTTGTATTTTCTTCGCCATTATAATTTCTGTTGAGTTCCTTGTTCATTGCTTCTGTGAGGTTTTCTGGCTGGGTTTCCTGTCTTTCAGAGTTTGAGGTATCTGCAAAGATATTTAACCTTGGCTTTAGTTGTTGTATCTTCTCTGACAGCATCACATCTCTTCAAACCCTGATGTGTCCGTTGTGGGAGAAGACCCTTAACTTTGATGTAATTAATCCATAATGTTTTCACCTTAGGATTTCTGCCCCCCCCCTTTTTTTTTCCCTTTCGTTTTTTTTGTCTTTCTGAGACAGGGTCTCGCTATGCAGTTCAGGCTGGTCTTGAACTCACAGTGATCCTCCTGCCTCAGCCTCCCAAGTTCTGGGATTACAGGTATGCACCACCGTGCCCAGCAGGATTTCTGCTTTTAGGATCCCATTTAAGAAATATATTTACTTCCCCTAAGTTACAAACATGACTTGTTTTGTATATGCCCTTTAATTGTGTCTTTCACATTTTTTAATCTAAGGTGGTAAGAGGCTGTGGGCAGGAAGGAAAGGGCAGTTCTGAGGGCGCAGGCTGCCTTGAGTCACTCATCGGCTCTGGTGATTTGAACTTCCTGCGACACCGAACACCTGTCATATGTTCCCCGTGAGCACCACACCTCTGCATCTTGGGCCGCGCAGGTCTATGGGATAATACAGCTCAAGCTTGACTTGGGGTACAAGTTACAGGGAGAAGTCTACAAGGTTGCTTTTGGGAGATAGGATAAAGCAACTAAGGACCCAGTGAGAAAGGGGGAGGGCCGTTTCCCTTCCACGCATCACTTTCTGTTTCTCCCTGGGCACCCTTCCCCAGCCCCCGGAGGTTTGAGACCCACTTACTTTAGCGTGGTCTTGTGGTTCCACCGTCTCTTCCCTGCAGAGGGGGCTCCGTCCTTCCAGTTCTTTCCAGTCTCTGCTTTGCGTAGCTTGCCGTTTGGTACAGTATCCCCTGTGGACCGTCAGGGCAGAGTCGGAGGTCAGCAGGGCCAGGAGGGCCCTGGGAAGCATGTAGTCCTCACCCTTTTCCCTCTCAGTGAGGAGACTGACCCAGAGAGGCGGGGCGGGGCCTTTTCCTGTCTCAGAGCGGCTCGTGCTCACGTGGTGGCAGCGTTCGGCGCAGGCCCCAGGCTCCGCTGAGAGCTTGAGCAGATTAGCAAGACTTGGGCTTGCAGGTCCATGTCCAGGAGCAGCTTAACTTTCCTGGAAGCTGAGGCTGTTAGGTAACGTCTTCCAGTGAGCTTATTTGTCCTTTTTTTTTGGTACTGGGAATGGAACTCAGACCTTGCGCTTGTCAGGCAGATGCCACTTGTCCTGTTGAATTTCTTTTGTCTTTTTCTTTTCTGTTTTTTTGAGACAGGCTCTTGCTATGCAGTTCAGGCTGGCCTGGAGCTCACCTTGTAGCCCAGGCTGGTCTCTAACTCGCAGTGATCCTCTTGCCTCAGCCTCCCAAGTGCTGGGATTGCAGGCGTGCGCCCCCACGCCCGGCTGTTGTAGTGCTGGATTTCTAGGTACGGCCCTCCTGTTTACTTGGTCCTTCACTCAGGTTACTCTTCCTACCATGTCCACAGCTCTGTTTGCTCTCACGTCAGTGGCTGGGCAGTGTCTGCATTCCATTTGTGTGCGTTGAATGGATGTGAGTGTGTGCTGGTAGCCAGGGCCTGCTTTGGCATATGTCCGGAAGCCAAGGCAGTGTCTACAGGGTGCCCATGTGTGTGGCTGGGAAGCTGGGTTCCGTGACACAAGTGAGGGAGATGCTTCTGCTGCTGGAGATGCTGTCACTGAACTCTGCGGGGCAGTCCTTGCCCCTCTCTCCACAGTCCCCACTGAGCATCTGTGTGGTGCTGTGTTCTAGCGCCTGTCCTCAGTCCAGCACCTGTCCTCGTTGGCACTGTGCTTGTCACCTGTGTTGGTTCTTTTTATTTTTGAGACAGGGTCTCACTATGCAGTCAAGGCTGGCCTTGAGCTCACTTTGTAGCCCAGGCTGGTCTTGAACTTGCAATGATCCTCCTGCCTCAGCCTCCCAAGTGCTGGGATTACAGGTGTGCGCCACCACGCCTGGTGACTGGTTGGCTCTTGTGGTCGCCTAGGGAGTAAGTAAACCATGATGATGTTCCCTTCCCTGCTGCCATCCCTCGATCTGTAACACTGCCCCTCCTGGTGGGTACTGACCTCACTCTGGCAGCCCAGAGCAAGTCCAGAGTAGCCTTAACAAGCAAGACCTGTCAGGCGCTTGGTGTTGGTGGTGTGACGGTTTGTTCCCAGTCATCTCAGGCAGGGGAGGCTGGTTTGGATTTTTGCCGTTTGAAAACCTACCAGGCTTACAGGTTCTGCTAGTATGTTTGAGACTTTATTTGTTCTGGTGAGAAGTAAGTGAATCTGCAGGGGACTTTCTTCCTTCTTCCTTTGTTGATGGGCTGTCTAAGAAATCTGCATTAAACTTCTAAAAACCAATACCCTCCTTCACAGAACTCTTCACAAGTACATTGACTCCTGTCCCTTCCCAGCACTGAGAAGGTTCAGATTCCTTTAGGCCTTTGGCTGAGGGAAAGCAGGTTCTTTTAATTTTGCTTTTTGAGATAGGGGCTCGCTGTGTAGTCTGGACCGGTGTGGAACTCATGGTGATCTTCTTGCCTCAGCCTCCCTGCGTGCTAGGATTGTAGGCATGTGCCACCCTACCCAGCTCAGTTTTTATTTAAAGGAATTTTTAAAAAAAGGATAGTTACTGGACTGAACAGAAATAGTTTTGTTTGCTGTGCTGCTAGTTGGGAAGTGCATTGGTTGTCGGCCTGCTGCAGCCTGAATGGCTGAGAACGCTTTATGTGACCTGTTACATGGAATGAGCATTTTCACGTTGAATTAGGTATTCAGCTTGGTTTACTGAATTTTAATTACTTCTGGTTGACATAGTGTGAGTTTGTCTTCCTGATGATAGGCTTCGATTGGATCTAATGGTCCCTGTCTATCTTGATAAATGGAATCAGTAGAGATGACTCAATGCCAAGGTTCAGTGTAGACCAGGGCTCGAGGAAGCAAATCGCTACCCTTCATGTTAAATAGGAGATTTTTCCCTTGCTTCCAGCTGAGGGTGGAGCATGCCATGGATGTTAGGGTCATTATCGGTCACGTATCTGTGGCACGTGTGATGAGGTGCAGTTGGCTTATGTTGAGCTGCTTGGTAGTGAATGTGGGTTCTTTGAAAGTAACCACCAGTGTCCAGCCCTTCCCTCAGAAGGAAATACTCTTGGTTTGCTTTCCACGCGAGGTGTGGTCCCTGCACGGATCTCTACTTTGCAACACTTCTCTTTCTGGAAGTCGAGTTCCCACTCAGAGGCTGGCAGGCTTATCCCTAGGAGCAAGGGGCAACTGTATGCCAAATGCCAAAGCCCGGTGATTTCTGTGATTGCAGGGACCACGGGGCCAGCTCACAGTAAGCACTTGCCTTTGGAAGACCTTTGGTTCCCATCAGTGGCTCCCGCTCCTCGGGTGGCAGCCTGATGGGCTGCGGGCACGTGACCTGATGTCGCCGGGCTCCTGGGAGGTAAGCTGCTCTGGCAGCATCGCTCAGACAGACCTGCGCCTCCCTCAGGGCCAGCCTGTGAGCCTCGCATCCCCGTGCAGGGAACCGGAAGCTGTTTCTTGCGCTTCCAGCTGAGGTGAAGGCTCAGCCACCTCACGCAACAGATACAGAAACAGCTGAAGGAAAACTCTGCTACCCTCTGCTGGTGGTCGGCCCCTGCGATTGTGGTCTTGAACTTAGGACAGCCCTGTGGCTTTGAGTCTTGCGGAGTCACGCCGCCGTGCTCACACCAGGGCAGAACTGAGTGAGGTTGCCGCTGACAGCTGCAGTCGACCCCCCTGGCTGAGTCTGGTGCTACACGGGTGCAGAGTTCAGGGACCGAGCTGGGCATGTGCTGGAAGGTGCGGCTGCAGATCTGGACACAGGGAAGGCACCGTGGCCCTGTGCGGTTCTGCACCTCGCAGAACCGAGCTGCAGATGAGTGCATGGATGGCAGCCCTGGACAGGCAGGGCGTGTTTGACAGGGATTTCGCTCCCGACTGTTGGGGGCTCTTGTTACCAAAAGGATAGGAAGTCACTTTTTCTTGTCTCAGAATCCATCCTCCCCCACAGCTTTTCATCAAAAGGTTAGTTTGCAGGCTTGAAAGAAAGTTTCTTTTTAAACTCACATCCTTGGGAAAATCTGCAGGGAGCAAACTTTGGTTTTTCACAATGTGAAGTGCGATGTCTGGCAGCTGGCAGGTGGCTGGTGAGAGCAGGGTGAGGAGCGTGGTCTTTGTGTCTCCCAGGCTCCTCACCTCTCCTTCCCAAACGGCACAAGGGAGAGTAAATGTGAGTGGCTGCGTGGCCGGGGTCAGAAGCCATGCTGGCTTGTGAGGGGGTTTCTGTAGGCACATGGAGTCCTGGGCAGCGTGGCTGCCATGTCTGTGGCCACTGTCACAGTCCGTGGTGTGTTGGGAAAGCGTTAAGAGAGGGGACAGTTACAGTTTGTACAGATTTTGAAAAGGGAGAATGTCTCTTGTTTTGGTCTTACATTTCGACCCTTGAAGGTGATTTGTGTCAGCCTGAAGGGCGTACTGCTCTCCCTCCACACTGGGTATTGTATCCCAGACCTTTTACTTTTTAATTTTATTTTAAATGTTTATTTATTGATTGATATATTGATACCAAGAATTGAACTCATGACCTCAGGTTTGCCAGGCAAGTACTTGTGCCGCTGAGCTGTATCACCAGCCCTACTTTTTAATTTTAAAATTTTAAATCTTGACATTTTTAGTCAGGGTCTCTCTAAGTTACCCAGGCTGGGCTTGAACTTGAGGTCCTCCTGCCTGAGTGTCCAAGGGAGGTAACAGTACAGGCATGTGCCACCATGCCTGGGATACCCTTGGAAGCTCAGAGCTGTACTTAGAATGTGGGTCTGGCCAGGGTGGCATGCATCAAACGGTGAGTCCTGGTCCTCCCGCTCTCTGCGCCCCAGCATTTGTAGGACTGTGTGTGTCCTTAGCGGTGCCCAGCCCGCCCTGCAGCCCTGCCCCTCCTCTGGTTGCGTGGGCAGAGCTGGCTCAGCTGTAATGAAGGGTTAGCAGTACAGACAACAAGCTCCCCTTTCCTGCCCGTGGTTGTGAACTCAAGGTTAAAGTTAGATATTATTGCTTCTGCTTCTAATCAAGTTTCTGCTTCCATTTTCTGTCTGGGACATTAGAATGGGTCTGTTAGTGTTGCTGTCAGCAGGAGGGGTGCCTTCCTCATCCCTGACTTTCTCTTGCCACCCTTGAGCACATAATGTTGGCCCCTTACCTGCTACTGGGTGTGCACCAAGTGTGCGGTTGTGTCCCTCTTCAACTTCGTTTTTAAAATTCCTTTCTTGGTAAATTGTGATCTCCTGGTGAAAGCCGTACTTGGTGGGCATTTGGGTTTACGGCTGGAGTTCCTGGAGCACGTTTAGCTGGTGCTCAGTTGTGCCATTATGCAAAAGAATGCCTGGAAAATATTCTCGATGTACTCGTGATGAGGTTTATGAGCTCCTAATTACCTGGGATCTGAGCATCTTTCCCCACAGGTAATCCAGGCATTGGATGCTTTAAAAACTGCTATGCTACTGGAGTTTCACACACATGAAGAAAGTACTCAGGTTCCCCAGCGCCCACCTCTTTTGCAGCTGTGTGGGAGTCGCCCTAGTATTCAGGTCTGGAGCCCTCACTCCCCTGACCTCAGACTTCGTTTCTAGGGCTCTGTTCCTGGCTCCGGTGCTCATGATACCTCGCACCCTGTGTTTACCTGAGTCTGCCTGCCTCTCTGCTGTGGCTCCAACACAGACAGGCCCAGTTCCCAGAACTGCTTTGCTGCGAGGCTAGCGATAGATGGTGTCCAGGCAGCGTCACTGGAAATCGGGCTTTGCTGGTAGGACACGTAGTGGTACTCGGAGGACACAGGATGGGCAGTGGCCAAGGCTAGGACAGAGTCAGAGCAGCCCAAAGCCTCCCAGATTACCAGATTAGTTTCTTCATGTTTCCATGGGCTCACGGCTGGAGAGAGAGCTGGGAACCACTCGGAGAAAAGACACTGGCTGGCTTTGCAGACACTGGGAGGAACCTAGGGCGTAAGGCCGAGAGCTGGGGTGATTTAGGATGGTGAGTACAGATGCAGAGCCTGGAGTGACCAGGCAAAGCTGGCCTAGACTCTGGGCTGTTGTGCAACAGGCTGCCTGTTGTGCTCGTCTGGCGGTGGGATTGCAGGCACGTGGTGTTCAGCGTCAGGACCTCGCTTTGGACTGTGTGGGAGCATCCTTCCTGTTCAGTTTTTTCCGTGTGCCTAAGGCTCGAGCTCACTCCTCGCTGGGTGTGGGTTCTGCTCTCCGTTTAATGTTCACACAGGGAGTTAGTGCCCTGAGTGACAGAGGTGCTGTCCCCAGAATGTCCATTCCTTGTCCGAGGGAGAGATGGGGGTGGGCCCCTGTCTCACCTCAGGAGCTCACCTGTAGCTTTGTGGACACCAGGGTGTTGGGGTGCTGGCAGCCCCAAGCAGGGAACATCCAGGGCCTGCGGGGTCTCCCACCTTAGGGCTCCTCTATGGGGTTGGGGCAGGAGTTGGAGCTGATTGTAGTCACTTTGGTTAATTACAGACTCCAGAGTTTGAAACCACACATGAGGTGTGAGGAGTGTGATGTGAATATTGTGGGGGCCTCCATTGTGGTTTTCCTCATGTCCTCATTTCAGAGTTGTAGCAATAATTTGAATGCTATGCATGCAATGCTACACATGCTATGCCTGTAATACCAGCATTTAGGAGGCCAAGGTAGGAGGGTCATTGCTAGGTTGAGGCCAGCCTGTGCGGGACATAGTAAGTTTAAGGCCAGCCTAAGCTACAAAATGAGACCCTGTTTCAAAAACAGAAATAAAAAACAAAAATAAAACAGATTAAAAAAAAAAAAGTTGCAGCAGTCAGTTGAATAACCAAGTCAGTTCTAGAAAGACAGTGTGGTGGCTGTGGTGACCAGGATGCGTGTGCTTTGCTCATCATGGTGGTAAGAAGCAGTGGATGCACCTGAGGACTTGGAGGCTTGGGGTTTGTAAAAGCTGAGGTGTATAGATTTAAAATGTGGACTGTCGAGCTGGACGTGATGGCACATACCTGTAACACCGGCACTCACCTTGCCTCTGGAGTGATAAAACTTGCTGCCATGTCGCCTACACTGTTGGGTCCACCGGAGTTCGCTGAGTGTGTCTGAGCTCCGTGAACTGGGGTGGGGCTGGCAGCCAGGCTGGTGAGGAGGCTGCGCTGCAGCCTGCTGAACTCTGAAGGTAGAGTCCAGAGGCGGCAGCACTTCTGGAGGAGCCCCTGATGGACTGAGTTTGCATGTGCTAGGTGTGCAGTTTCTGTTGCAGTCTACCCGGAGCTCTTGACCCTCTGAAGGCGGCTTCATGTCCTGCATTTGCTGATGTTTTTAATTGCAACCCTCCCACCCTGCATAACGGTAAATTTGCCTCTCTGCCGCTCTGTGGCTCAGAATCCCCCTTACAGTGTTTTGTCCAGCCAGTGCATGTGGGGAGGCGAGCACCAGAGCCTCGGTCAGAGGCGGAGTTAGAGCCAGCCCTCCGTGTCCATGGGTTTCCACACCTGTGGATCCATCCAGCCTTGGGTCAGAGATACTTAAAATTACGTCTGTGCTGAATTTTTCCCTTTGTCATTATTCCCTCGATAGTACAGTAAGTACCACAGCTGTTTACATAGTGTTAGGTATCAGAGATGATGAAGAGTGTGTGGGAAGATGGGGGTGGGGTATATGCAGATTCTGTATCCTTTGAGATCAGGGACTTGGGCATCTACATTTTGGTGTCAGTGGTCCAGAGCCAACTGCCCATGGTCTCTCTGGTATCTTTCTGTGGCTCTCTGCCGTTTTACAGCGTGTGAAAACATTCCTTAAAATGTCTTCAAACCTTGATGAAAGGACAAAGACTGAAACATGAAAGCAATTGCTGAAATAGCATGCTAATATTTTAAATACTTTATTCTTTAGTAAGAGTTTGCTGCGTGATACTGTGGGGTTTGACAGAATGTAAGCTGCAGGGAATTTGTGTATGTCCTGTTCCTGAGGAAACAGCGTGATTTCAGCACACAGGAAAAACACAAGTTGAAGCCTACAGTAGGCTAAACTCTTAATGAGATTGAGGAGCTCTGATTAACCTCTTGTTACTCTGAAATTGTTCTCTCTCAATTTCTCTTGAAATCTTTTTAAAGCTATCACTACGGTTTCCTCTGCTTTGGGTGGGTGCGGCTCACCTTCCCTGGGTTTCGCCTATGTACTTGGGAAGTTGGTCACTGCTGGGAGCCAGGAGTGCTCCCCTGGTGGGGAAGTGATGGTCTGTGCCTTTGCTCTGCCCATGGGACTTCACTTTTTCCCATCAGGGTTTCTGGAGTCCCCATGGCCTTATATATTGTGGTTACTGCTGGGTGGATGGCTCACTTTGCTGCACATTCTTGGCATGGGCGTCTCTGTGGCTGAGATTTCAGTGACTGACCTGGCCACTGGCGTGGCTTCAGGTCCACAGAGAGACAGCTCCTCTCGTGCTCCTGGGAAAGCTGCCCATGCAGCCTGTCAAGCAGAGCTTGTGAGCCAGTTGCTTCCCTGTGCAAGAGATTGATAAAGGTGTGCGTCTCACCCAGCCTTACTAATTGGAAGCAGCATGGAAATGCGGATGTCCTGTTCCTACCAGAACTGGGCTGTAGCCTCGCTGTTTACAGACTGCCTGATGTACATTCCTGAGGTGCAGGAGCCAGTGAGGCCACACATATGCACATCTTGGAAATGCTTGGAGAGAGAGTGGAAGCTGAAGAGATGATCTGACATAAGGACAGAATAGACAGGTGGTTACCGGAACCCGGGAAGTCGTGGGGGAGGAAGGGCAGGAGAGAAGGGTGTGTGGGTAGGAGGGTAGGCTTCTGCAGTATAGGAGGATAGCTGACAGTGATTAATTGAATATTTCAAAACAGGGTCTTGAATGTTCCTAATGCGAAGAAACACTCATTGTCTGTAATGATAGATATGTCAGGTACCCTACTCTGAGGTCATTGCACTGTGTACAGGGATTGAAAAGATCATGCTGTACCAATACATATGTGCGATTAGCGTGTGGTTAAAAATACAAAGGTGAATATGTCAAGAACATTGGAAACTTTCCAGGGGAACCATATCGAAGGCTTTCAGAAATCAAGAGTGGTTTCTAGGAGACCCCAAAATCTAGAAATACAGATATCAGAGCATCCTTCCCCAGCAGCTGGCCCTTCAGGGCCTGCCTCCTGCCCATCCTGTCCTGACAGCGTGTGTGGCATCTCCAGGGGACACGTTTGGGATGACCTCCTGCCCTTTTGTGGGCTGGAGGGAAGCTTGTCTTATGCCTATCTGCCTTGGTCTTGGGGCTCCCGGGAAGAGAGGTTTCAGAGCAGAGCCCCGAAGAAGGCAGCAGGGAGGTGACTGGCGTGGCTCTTAGAGGAAGAGTGCCAGGGCCCAGGAGCACAGAGCAGAGGTCTGCGTGGGGAGTGGGTCTGGCGCTCAGGGACCCTTCTGCCTTGGCCGTGTGCCACCACTGGCCGGGCTGGAAGGTGTGTACCCTTGCTCCTTCCAGAAACGCTGGTCCGACACTGTACACTCTCCTCGTGGTGAGACTTGGAAGAGAGCTGATTGTGCACTGGGAAATGACGTGATTTGTCTATTTTAATCTTATTTTCGGAGTCCTCTGAGTTGTTGCCTTAAGAGTTTTGGTGGGTTATTTGAAACATGATTAATTTTAGAGTCATTTCCAAGTGTCTGTCCTGTTGCCATGCTGCTTATTTGTATTTTGTTATTGGTTGGCTTCTACCTGCTCTACTGTTGGAAGAAAATGGGTTTTGGATTTAGGATGGATTCCTTTTGAAGTCGTGCAGCTATACCGAGGAGAGCCCCTGAAAAGAGAAATCCGCTCTAATTTTTATAAACTCGATCAGTTGACTGCTCTTTGAAGTAATGACTTCTCCAGATGCATGTAAGTTGGATTTTTGTTTGTTTGGGGGAGGAGGCATGATGCTCTGGAGAAGAGCCAGGTTGTCCGTCTTGGGCCTGACTCAGTTGTCGTCCTTTCTGGTTACAGGGCGCTCCAGGGTGTAGCAGCAGTGGAGCCAGTCCTTGTCCTTGCTTGCAGCCTCACGCCCTCTTTTTTCCATGACAATTCCCTTCCTCTGAGCAGTAAATGAAAGCTGTATCCATGTGGCGTGGGTTAGGATTGTAACAGTTCTAGCTCGATGCCTGGCCAAGTTTGGGAAATTATAGTTGTTTCTTGGAAACTTTAGGCGAGCTCTGTGGCTGTGGAGCCAGCGCCAGCTGGTAGGGCTGGAGGGGACCTGTCCCTCCCATGCACAGGGCAGCCACTCTCCGAGGCTCTTTGCCTTTTAGAAGCTGGTGGCTGCCTCCCTGAGAGCTGGGCCCAGCTGCAGCTTTGGGAGAGGGAGAGGCGTGGCTGTTTTCTCCAGGAGTAATTTCTGCACACAGGAGCCAACTGCCCTGTGCCTCTCGGGATGTCACAAGGGTACTTTGACCCTGTGGTGTCCAGCTCCAGGGTGACTGCTGATGGAAGTAAAGCTCTTTACCTTCTTTCAGATGGATTAAAGCAAATCAACAAGGAAACCTTGCTGTGAAATCACAAGGGAATACTTTTCATTTTACAATTGTTTATGGAAAGAAGCTAAAGATGACAGAAAATACATGCTTTGCACTGCTCCCAACGATAGAGAGTAGGTCCCTCTTCTGACCTGAACACACTGTCCTAGTGTAATTGAAGAAGGTCCTTGGAGACACTTGACTGCCCCATTTTAGGCTTTTTCTATACAGAAAGCTAAACTAAAGTAAAATTCCGGTTAGGCTAAATATTTTACTTCTACAAACAAACCCAGCTGTTTTTTGGCTGATGTCGACTATACTTTAAAATAAATAATATTACATAATTTAATTTCTAGTTTCTGTTTGGCCAGCCTACATATTTTGCATACTTACACCTATGTCTGGAGCATCAGAACACAGCTGGCGTGTTTAGAGAAAACAATTACACCGTATGCTTTCTTCTCTAAAACTCCTCTAGTTCTGAGGAAATACCATGAAATGTGACATAATATAAGAGGTAGCAAACCTGAAGCAGATTGTGTGACGAGGGCTGCTTGGTGATCAAGAAGACCGTTCCCAGCGAGGTGAGTGGCCTGGTTCAGGAGGCCCAGAAGCACGGTGTGAGGTTCAGGCATTTGCGGAAATGACATCTTCAAGCATGAAAAGTAGACTGTGAGGTCCAGGCCCTTTACTGACTCCTGTCGGTGGCCCCAAGGAGTGCCTGATGGCTGTGCAGTTTGCTGAGTGCTGGACAGAGCAGTCAGGAGCCTGCTTTCTCCGAGTCTGCACTTTGCGCTGTGGGTGCTGCGGGCTGGGACAAGGTCTCCTCACTCACCGAGGCAGTGGAGCACAGAGGTGGTTGGTTCCTGCCATCCCTGGGTGTTGGGCAGAGAGCACCACTTGCAGGCCATGTGCCCTGTCCTGGACCTGGTGCTGATGTGAGCATCCTTGGAGTCACAGGACCCAAGGGCATCTTGCCTGTGTGCAGGTCTTTGATAATGACTTACTGCAAACCAAGACTATGTCCATGTAAAAAAGTACCTGGCAGAAAATGAAGATGAGTGAAATGGCCAAACAGGACCAGAGCCCGAGGGTTCAGACCCTGGAGAAGATTGCCATGGTGATGAAGAGTTGAGCAGGCCTCCAAGCCCAGCAGTCCCCTCGTCCAAGCCCTTTAGCTCTGGGTCCCATCCTACCTGCAGCGGTGAAACACAAACAGGAATTTGCTGCCCACGCACTGGAAGTCCAGAATTCGTTGTGACTCTGCCAACTCCAGCCATTGCCCCGTGATGCTACTATTAAAGGCACTTCTTTAAATTTTTGGCAAAATACCCCAAAGGCTTTGTTTCTTCTTATGCTGACTTGGCCTGGCTTAACCTCTTTGGGCTGCATCTTAATCAAAGAGTTAATACTGCGTCACCAGTCACTTTGTGGTTTTTATGATCTTGTGATTGAAGTGTTAACTGAATTTAACCGTTAAAGCTTTTACCTAGCACAGGGATAATCTTGTAATTCTTAGAGAAGTGTTTCACCTGTGCGGAGGGCGCACAGTGCTCAGGTGTTACCCTTACGCAGCCAGCACAGCAGTTCCTGACCTTTGGCTGTGATCGCCCTTTAATGGGGACAAGAGTACTGGATGCAAGAAAAATCTCTCACCCCACAGGGCACAGAAGCTTTTCATGAACAGATTTGTTGTTTTGCGTCAAATTTCCCTTTTGGGGAGGGGAACATCTCAGTACTTACCCAGGGATTCTTGTGCGCGTGCCCTGCCCTCCAGGACAGCTTTGTGATACAAACTGCAAGAAGAGCATTTTAGGGAATGCTGCAGTTTTCCCAGTACATTGAAGGACACGAGAGCAAAATCCTTGAACTGGGCATGATGGAATAGTGTGCGCCTTAAATGATAAGCAAACATCTGTAAATTGATGGACTTTTTAGACAGATTGGTATTACAATGCATTTTCCTGACAGGAATTCTTCAGAAATCAGTAGCCTGAGGTTTTGTTCCGTGGTTCTTGTTCAGGCTTCTGACTTAGTGTCGGAATGTGTGGATTTGAGTTCCAGCTCCTGCCCTTCCGTGTGTGACCAGATGTCTTAATTTATAAAATGGAGAAGGACAGTCACCTCGCGATACGGAATTACTGAGAGAGTTAGAAGGAGTGTTCTTTAAGAGGCTGTTCTGTACAATGTGAAATGCCCCCATGTTTTCCTGTGGTAGCATGGTGCTGGGCATCCTGCTTCCCTGGCAGGGAGAAAGGAAGGAGGCCCTCTGGGCTGTCCCTTTCCCAGGGAGCGTGGGCCACTTACCCAGTGGCTCCTCCGCCCCCTCTGTAACAGCGGGGCCCTGAGTTGCACAGGCTGAGGGGGCAGGATTGGGGAAAAGGAGAGGAGACAGTTTAAGTGCAGCGTGTGGGGACTGTCACCGCCAGCACTTTTGTTTCCAAAGCCCCTTCCTCTGCCTTCTGCAGTGGGGGGGGCTGCCCCCAGGAGAGGCAGTGCTGTATCCCCATGCAAGGGGCCTGCCCCAGCCGCTTCCCGGACCCCTCTGCTCATATTAGGGGTCTGGTCGCCTCCTTCAGATTGTGCCGCCTTAGAAGCACCGTGCCTTGGGTGGCGGTTAGAATGATCAGTTCCTCCAGGATTTGAACTCGAGGGCAAAACCATTTGAATCTCTTACTGTGTGCGCGTGTATGTGTGTGTAGTAGAGGAAACAAATTCGTCCAGCTTTTCTTCCAGTAGTTTTTCTTCCTTCAGTGCAGTCAAGTAATACGCTTTTGAGAAATTAACTTTCATTCTAGATTTTCAAATTTACTGCCTGCCCCCTTTTGTTTTTCTTTTGAGATAGGTTCTTGCTATGCAGCCCAGGCTGGCCTTGAACTTGCAGCAATCCTCCTGCCTCAGACTCTTGATACAATTTTATATTTTATTTGCATCTAAATGTTTTTTCTGTCTGCTGTGATTTTTCTTTTTTATTGCTTTAAAAAATTCTTTAAAAATATTTTTATTTATTTATTTTTTTAGGCACAGTCTCTTTATGTAGTATAGGCTGCTTCTTGAACTCACTGGTCCTCCTGCCTCAGCCTCTTGAGTGCTGGGGTTATAGGTGTGCACTACCCTACCCAGTTTTATTGCTGTGTTTGCAAATGAGTGTGCTATTTATTTTTTCTTGTGTTAGAAATTGAACCCATACATGCTAAGCATTAATTTTACCACTGAGCTACACTTCTAGCCTATATATTTTTCTCCTGGGCTTTAGTAACTGAAGGTTATCTTTTTAAAAAATTATTTCTCATCCTAATAATTTTGATTAATTATGTATCTCTAATCTTTTTTTTTCCTTCGGTACTAGGAATTGAATTCGGGATCTTGTGCTCAGGCAATCTTTTTTTTAAGCTGTAGGACTGAGTAGTTTTTGGTTTTAGGTTGGTAATGAAAATTTACAATGCTATGTATTTTTTCTGAAGAAAGCTGGCTATATTGTGGAGCTTTTCCAGTATGTTCTGTCTCCAGCATTACTTTTGACTGCTTTTAGTGGTGGCTCTGACACTTTTATTAACCCTCATTGGCTCTGTTTCTGTTTCTGTTTCTCTGCAGTGTCCAGGGCTCATTGTACAGTCACGCTTTAGTTGTTGGACCTTCTGTTGCAGTGTCCTGCCATGTATAGGTTTTCATTTTGTTTCTGTAGTACTGAGGGCTGAATCCAGGTCTTTCACACTGAGCTGCATCTCCAGCCCTTCAGTGTTTTTTTTGTTGTTGTTTGTTTTTTGTCTTTTTGAGACAGGGTCTCGCTGTGCAGTTCAGGCTGGACTTGAGCTCACTTTGTAGCCCAGGCTGGTCTGGAACTCGCAATGATCCTCCTGCCTCAGCCTTCAAGTGCTTTTTATTTTGAGGCAAGGTCTTGCTGAGTTGCCCCAACTGGGCTGGAGCTTTCGACACTTCTGTTACCACCTCTAAGTGTGTTGCGATGACAGCCCTGCACCATCACAACTGGCCTCTTCCAGGGTTTTAAAAAGTCTTTTATTGGGATGTGTTTGCAGTACATTTTTTTTTTTTTAGGCAGGGTCTCATTATGCAGTTCAGGCTGCCTTTGAGCTCACTTTTTAGCCCAGGCTGGTCTCAAACTCACAACAATCCTCCTGTCTCAGCCTCCTAAGTGCTGGGATTACAGCTGTGTGCCACCATGCCCGGCTGCAGTACATAATATTTACAATCGTTTTGAGAAATTGGTATGTATAGTGATCCTACCTGTTTAGCAACTGTTCAGACTTAATGACTGAGGGATGCTATTTTGACTTGTGACCAGTCTTTTCTTCTTCTTCTTCTTCTTCTTCTTCTTCTTCTTCTTCTTCTTCTTCTTCTTCTTCTTCTTCTTCTTCTTCTTCTTCTTCTTCTTCTTCCTCTTC